>CM053026.1:52938300-52997858 GCA_028564925.1 Lithobates sylvaticus | reverse complement strand
ATCATATTGTATTTAGCACTCTTTAATGTGTTATTAATATGTTATATTGCACCAAACCTTTCGCATAAACTCTGTATTAAACGTCACAGTGGAAAAAGTTGCTGGTGTAGGAAATCAATGTATGTATACCACTTTAAGACCAGGCCTTTTTCTGACATTTGTTGCTAGAAAATTACTTAGAACTCCCCAAACACTATATATATTGCTGGCCGATATATGCCCTGTTATCTCTTTATTGATGTAAGTAGATTTTATTTTAATAAACTTTGAGTTTACCTTACGGGCTTCACTATTGGCTGTTCCTTCCTTTATCCAATGGGAGATTCCTTTAGCATACCTTCATCCATCTGGTCCTGTGAATCCTGCTATTAACAACCTATTGAAGGATTTTGGATCTGGTCTTCATTTATCTCATTCGCCAAATCGCATCAACCTCCGGCAACATATGATAACATCGCTCATATACAACTTGGTTCTGGTAAGCAGATCAAGATCACAAGTTTTGGATTGTTCACCATTTTTCTTGTTTTTGCACTGAACTTGGGTGGAACACTTTGCTTCATATTATTATTTATGCCGTTACTTTGTTTGATCGATCACATTTGAGATGGAATATCACAACTTTAGTTGTGCAACAAAGAACAAAAGAAAGACACAAATTAAAGCATCAAATATACACACATTGTATTCTATTAAGCATTTATGGCTGCACTTCATATGAGAAGCAAGAAACCCCAATAGAAAGGACCCCTACGTCATGATTTAAGTGTGGGAGCCCAAAAATATGTTACAAAAATAATTTGTTTCAAAAATAACATACGGTACACAAATAGGTAGTAAATAAATGAATAAAGTCCAATAATCCACCACCAAGTGCCAATATGTTTGCTAGTTCATCACACGTGATGATGAAAAACAATGATGTGTCCAAAGAAAAGTGCGTCTCCTTTCACCAGCTACTAGGTAAGTATCCTACTCACCAGACAAAATTGACACCCATGACAGGTAGTCAAAAACAGCAGACGGCCAAAGGATCCAGAGACAGAAGCTCAAAGCAAGTATATTCCCCGAATGAAAAAGGTATGTTAACCAAAAAGAAGAAGACAGACGCTCCTCATAGTGCAGTAACGTTAAAAAAACATTTTTATTAAAACTATAGATTGCACTTACAACATAGAGATGAAAATCATACCCATAGAAAATGACAGGGACGTCGTCCGCATTCCACCTGCATTCCAACTGGTGGCGGAAGTGACGTAGCGCGTATCACGGGATCCGACATGTTTCGTCAGCAGCATCTGTCGTCATTAGGGGTCAAGTAAAACCTCACATGTGTGGTTTGAACACCGTTTACATATGCAGGGGCAACTTACGTATGCATTTGTTTCTGTGCGCTGTCCCTTTATTTATTTATTTTCTATCACTTTTATTCCTATTACAAGGAATGTAAACATCCCTGGTAATAGAAATAAGCATTACAGGTCCTCTTTATTGAGAGATATGGGGTCAAAAAGACCCCAGATCTCTCATTTACCTGTAAAAGCAAAATTAAAAAAAATTGTTGATGGCCGAGAACTGGAAGTGACGTCAGGGGGCGCTCCGGTCCTCCCAGGGCATAGAGCTATGTGAGGGCCATCTTACCCTCACTTGACTTCCTGCCCAGCCATCTGCCGGACAGGATAGCTTCCAGGTAAACACGGAAACAACCAGGAAGCGGCAGGAGGGAGAGGTCACCTCTCTCACCGCCTATAAAAGTGATCCTGTAATCCACTTTTATCTGAAAGCCAGCTGCCTAACAAAAAAAGATACAGAGGCTATGGCAGCTAGCTGCTGATATATCCCCGGTATTTAACGTCAAAGCAACTATGTATATTTACAGTTAGGCGGTCGGCAAGTGAAGGAACAACAAGGTGCGCCAGACTAAGTGTAGCAGTAAAGTCAAAGGGGAGTTTATTTTAAAACCCCCAATTGGCTACTCACATGAAGTTAAAGATAAAAAAGAATCGTAAGAAAGGTCTTTAGTCACTGTAGGTGCCCCATAGTATATCACTGTGGGGTTCACCGTGGCATCAGCAGGGTGGATGTCTCAGCTGGCCAGATCTCTGCCTCACGATGTGTAGAACCATTGTGGAACGCATTCGGAGCTAAACCAGACGTCACGTCAAGACGTGTCAGGTGACGCGTTTCAAAGCATCCGCTTTTTCCTCAGACCTGAATGGCACCCTGCAAGATGTAGGTGGGATGGAAAAAGACCCAAATACCCTTTTCCTAATCGATATACAGCTGTCACATGACCTAGATCTTTCTCAGCCTGTCTGCAGGGAAACATAAGCAAGAAAAACCTGATAACGGGACTTCTGGTAATTGTGAACCACAATTGTGGTCTGGTATTACATTTTTTAGGGGGTCCCTATTGCATTATTTGATTTATTATTTATTTTTTATTTTTTATTTTTTTTGTACTGCAAGGCTTTCCTTTAATAAAGTGGGTGTTTGTTTCAAATGTGATATATTGGGGTTCTTTGGGCATTTATTTATTTTGTATTGATAGGAACACTTGTTATTGTCCATCTGTTCTTGGAGAAGCCTTTTTTTTCCAGCAAGCAATTGCATGGTTTGAGAGAAAAATAAAAATAAGAACAGTGTGCACTTGAATCACCTATCATTACATCACTCACATTTAACATATCCACATTGATAGAATAAAAGTTAGGCACACACTGGTTAGGCCTGTTATCCCTGATAAAAACTGTCCTGTTACTGGCCAATTTTACACTGCTGTATCCTTTGAAGTGTCTTAACTAGGGATGAGCCGAACACCCCCGGGTTCGGTTCGAACCAGAACCTTCGAACGGACCGAAAGTTTGCGCGAATTTTCGAACCCTATACGTTATAATGGACGCGAACGTTCGAAATCAAAAGTGCTAATTACAACGGCCAATATGCATGTTAATGTCATAAAACAGGTTTGGGGACCCGGGTCCTGCCCCAGGGGACATATATCAATGCAAAAAGAACTTTTAAAAACTAACGTTTTTTCGGGAGCAGTCATTTTAATGATGCATAAAGTGAAAAAAAAAAAGTGAAATTTTCCTTTAAATATGGTACCTGGGGGGTGTCTAAAGTATGCCTGTGAAGTGGCATGTGTTTCCCGTGTTTAGAACTGTCCTTGCACAAAATGACATTTGTAAAGGAAAAAAAGAAGCCATTTAAAACCACTTGCGGCTTCCCGACCGCCCCATGTACATATACGTCGGCAGAATGGCACGTACAGGCAGAACCACGTACCTGTACGTGCCATTCTTCAGGCGCGTGGGGGGTCCGATCGGACCCCCCCCCGGCCGGCGGGGATGGTCGGGATCGCTTCAGGAGCGATCCGGGATGAGGGGACGGCCAGTGGTTTCTGGCCACCCCCTCGCGATCGCTCCTGGCCAATCAGATGCTTCCTCTGTCTGTGTCAATCAAAACACAGGCAGAGGAAGTGATGTCACGCTCGGTGCGCCGGTCTATGTGACCGGAACGCCGAGCTGTCAACACACACAGGTTAGTGCACCAACAGTACACTGACACCAGTACACATAGGCACACAAAACACCCCCCTGTCACCCCCAGATCACCCCCCAGATCACCCCCTCCCCCCCCAGTCACAGTGTCACTAATTGCAGTGATCATTTTTTTACTGATCACTGCATTTAGTGTCAGTGTGACTGTAATAACTGTCAGTGCAGTTAGTTTTAGGTCCAAGGTAGCCCCCCACCCCCCCCCCCCTAATAAAGGTTTAACCCCTTGATTGCCCCCCAGGTAACCCTTTCACCCCCTTTTGCCAGTGTCACTAAGCGATCGTTTTTCTGATCGCTGTATTAGTGTCACTGCTGTCGCTAGGTAACCATTTTTTTTTTTTTAGGTAACCGCCATGTTTATATAGGTTCATAAATAGGTTTATAGGTCAGGTACCCCCATATTACAACCTAAATAAAGGTTTTAACCCCTTGATTGCCCCTAGAGTTAACCCTTTCACCAGTGATCACTGTATAACTGTCACTGGTGACGCTGGTTAGCCAGTTAGTTATTTCGTTATTTAGGTTCCCCGTCAGGTTTTTATATAGCGTCAGGTACCCCCATATATTACCTAATAAAGGTTTTAACCCCCTGATTGCCCCTAGTTAACCCTTTCACCCCCTTTTGCCAGTGTCACTAAGCGATCGTTTTTCTGATCGCTGCATTAGTGTCGCTAGGTAACCAGTTTTTTTTTGTATTACTGTTACGGGTGACGCTGGTTAGTTAGCTTGTTTTTTATACTGTCAGGGCACCCGCCATTTATTACCCAATAACGGTTTAACCCCCTGATCGCCCGGCGGGTGATATCAATTAGGTTTTAGGGTCAAATAAGGTCTGCGTCGCCCCAGGTTAGTGCCAGTACCGCAAACACCCACGCACAAAGCATACACCTCCCTTAGTGGCACAGTATCTGAACAGATCAATATCTGATCTGATCAGATCTATACTAGCGTCCCAGCAGTTTAGGGTTCCAAAAAAAAACGCATTGTTAGCGGGATCAGCCCAGATACCTGCTAGCACCTGCGTTTTCCCCCTCCACCCAGCCCAGCCCACCCAAGTGCAGTATCGATCGATCACTGTCACTTACAAAACACTAAGCACACATAACTGCAGCGTTCGCAGAGTCAGGCCTGATCCCTGCGATCGCTAACATTTTTTTTGTGGTAGCGTTTTGATTCAGTCGCTTCAGTCAGGAGCTTTTTTACTTGTGAATCTCAAAAAAATAAAAAAAAATAAAATAGTTGTCGTTTTATTGTTCTCTCTCTCACTCTATTCTCTCTCTATTGTTGCTCTTTTTTTACTCCATTCTATTCTGCAATGTTTTATTATGTTTTATCATGTTTTATCATGCTTGCTTTTCAGGTATGTAATTTTGTTTACTGTGTTTTAGTGTTAAGCATTTTTTTGTTTTCAGGTGCGCCATTCAGTTGCAACGCGGATTTATTTATCTTGACAGCAACAGCGTTTGCTCCCACGATACATAAAGCCGCGACTCCAACGCTGTAGGAGGTGATTTCACCACCACAGTTAAAAAAAAGAGCATATATGCCGAAGCATGGGGGCAGCCGGGGGGGGAGGAGCGATTGGCTCCTAATGCCACGTACATACGGTCGAAATTCCGACCGTGTGTACACGGCATAACTTTTGCGGGAGGATGCCCCCATGCATCGGCATATATAAATGGTGCATGTATGCCCATCATTAGAAGTGGGTGGATGAAGGGTGGTATTCTAATGGTGGGCATACCCACCAATCAATCTCTTTTTTTTTTCGTTCAGCCAAGAGGCTGCATGAAAAAAAAAAGATTACAATATATGTCCAGTATGTTGCTGGACTTTGAATGGTTATACCAGAATGATGCCTGCAGGTTTAGGTATCATCTTGGTATCATTCTTTTCAGCCAGTGATCGGCTTTCATGTAAAAGCAATTCTAGCGGGTAATTAGCCTCTAGACTGCTTTTACAAGCAGTGGGAGGGAATGTCCCCCCTCCCGGATATAAACCGCGCCATTGGGAAATTGGGAAAGCATTTTATCACACCAATCTTGGTGTGGTCAGATGCTTTGAGGGCAGAGGAAAGATCTAGGGTCTAATAGACCCCAATTTTTTCAAAAAAAGAGTACCTGTCACTGCCTATTGCTATCATAGGGGATATTTACATTCCCTGAGATAACAATAAAAATCATAACAAAGAAAAAAAATGGAAGGAACAGTTTAAAAATAAAATAAAAAAGCTAAATAAATAAAAAAAAAAAAAAAAAAACAAAAAAAAAAAAAAAGCACCCCTGCCCCCCCTTCTCTTGCGCAAAGGCGTACACAAGCGTTGGTCTGGCGTCATATGTAAACAGCAATTGCACCATGCATGTGAGGTATCACCGCGAAGGTCAGATCGAGGGCAGTAATTTTAGCAGTAGACCTCCTCCGTGAATCTAATGTGGTATCATGTAAAGGCTTTTAAAGGCTTTTAAAAATGTATGTAGTTTGTCGCCACTGCGTGTTTGTGCGCAATTTTAAAGCATGTCGTGTTTGGTATCCATGTACTCGGCCTAAGATCATATTTTTTATTTCATCAAAAATTTGAGCAATATAGTGTGTTTTAGTGCATTAAAATAAAAAAAAAGTGTATTTTTTCCACAAAAAATGCGTTTGAAAAATCGCTGCGCAAATACCGTGTGGAAAAAAAAAATGCAACACCCACCATTTTAATCTGTAGGGCCTTTGCTTTAACATTATATATAGTGTTTGGGGGTTCAACGTAATTTTCTTGCAAAAAAAAAATATGTTTTCATGTAAACAAAAAGTGTCAGAAAGGGCTTTGTCTACAAGTGGTTAGAAGAGTGGGTGACGTGTGACATAGGCTTCTAAATGTTGTGCATAAAATGCCAGGACAGTTCAAACCCCCCCCAAATGACCCCATTTTGGAAAGTAGACACCCCAAGCTATTTGATGAGAGCAATGTTGAGCCCATTAAATATTTTTTTTTTTTGTCCCAAGAGATTGAATAATGAAAAAAAAAAAATATATATATTTTTTTTTACAAAAAGTTGTCACTAAATGATATATTGCTCAAACATGTCATGGGCATATGTGGAAATACACCCCAAAATACATTCTGTTGCTTCTCCTGAGTACGGGGATACCACATGTGTGGGACTTTTTGGGAGCCTAGCTGCGTACGGAACCCCAAAAACCAATCACCGCCTTCAGGCTTTCTAAGGGTGTAATTTTTTTATTTCACTTCTCACTGCCAATCACAGTTTCGGAGGCCATGGAATGCCCAGATGGCATAAAACCCCCCAAAATGACCCCATTTTGGAAAGTAGACACCCCAAGCTATTTGCTGAGAGGTATGGTGAGTATTTTGCAGATCTCGCTTTTTGTCACAAAGTTTTGAAAATTGAAAAAAAGAAAAAAAAAATTTTTTTTCTTTACTTTCTTCATTTTCAAAAACAAATGAGAGCTGTAAAATACTCACCATGCCTCTCAACAAATAGCTTGGGGTGTCTACTTTCCAAAATGGGGTCATTTGGGGGGGTTTTGTGCTATTTTGGCATTTTATGGCCTTCGAAACGGTGATAGGTAGTGAGGAGTGAAATCAAAAATTTGCACCCTTAGAAATCCTGAAGGCGGTGCTTGGGTTTCGGGGCCCCGTACGCGGCTAGGCTCCCAAAAAGTCCCACACATGTGGTATCCCCATACTCAGGAGAAGCAGCAAAATGTATTTTGGGGTGCAATTCCACATATAACTATGGCATGTGTGAGCAATATATCATTTAGTGACAACTTTTTGAAAAAAAAAAAAAAAAAAATCTTTTTTATTTTTGTCTTTATTCAATCACTTGGGACTAAAAAAAAAAAATATTCAATGGGCTCAACATGCCTCTCAGCAAATAGCTTGGGGTGTCTACTTTCCAAAATGGGGTCATTTGGGGGGGTTTTGTACTTCTCTGCCATTTTAGCACCTCAAGAAATGAAATAGGCAGTCATAAATTAAAAGCGGTGTAAATTCCAGAAAATGTACTCTAGTTTGTAGACGCTATAACTTTTGCGCAAACCAATAAATATACGCTTATTGGCATTTTTTTTACTAAAGACATGTGGCTGAATACATTTTGGCCCAAATGTTTGACTAAAATTGAGTTTATTAGATTTTTTTTATAACAAAAAGTAGAAAATCTCTTTTTTTTTCAAAATTTTCGCTCTTTTTTCCGTTTATATCGCAAAAAATAAAAATCACAGAGGCAATCAAATACCATCAAAAGAAAGCTCTATTTGTGGGAAGAAAAGGACGCAAATTTTGTTTGGTTACAAAATTGCATGACCGCGCAATTACCAGTTAAAGTAGTGCAGTGCGAAATTGAAAAAAGACCTCTGGTCCTTTGGCTGCCAAATGGTCCGGGGCTGAAGTGGTTAATGATGCATAAAGTGAAAAAAAAAAAAAGTGAAATTTTCCTTTAAATATGGTACCTGGGGGGTGTCTAAAGTATGCCTGTGAAGTGGCATGTGTTTCCCGTGTTTAGAACTGTCCTTGCACAAAATGACATTTGTAAAGGAAAAAAAGAAGCCATTTAAAACCACTTGCGGCTTTAGGTTTGTTCTTAAGTAGAATCTGAACAGGTACATTATGAAGTGTAGCTCCATCCCAAAAAAATCTATTTTTAAGCTTTTTGGAGAACATAGGGAGGGGTTATCACCCCTGTAACATTTGCTGTCTTTGCACATCTGTTCAGAACATGTCACCTCACTTTCCGTCCCAATGACAAATGTTTTTGGAAAAAGTGGGGTTTTAATTGAAACAAGGATTGGTGATAAAGTATCAGTAGAGAGGAGATACCTTTTTCCCAAATTAAATCTAACAGGATAGAATTTCCCTTCCTAGGGGTAGATTTCCTCTCACTTCCTGTTGCTTTCCATTTGCAAGTAGGAGTCGTTTGTAAGTTGGATGTTTGAAAGTAGGGGCCTGGCGTATATACTCTGCAGAAATTTGCCCTATTAGATGTTGGTGTAGCCACAAGACTGGTGGGCACAGGAATGGGCCCTGCTGTGAGTTAATAGATTAAGATTTGTAATTGCATGCACCTGTTGAACAGGGCAGAAAAATTGGGGGTGGTGGTGGTGGACGGTGTTGCCACAAGACTGTAAGCTCTCACAGTTACTCTTGGTGGGCGCAGGAATGGGCCCTGCTGTGAGTTATTAGATCAAGATTTGTAATTGCAAGCACCTGATGAACAGGGCAGAAAAATTGGGCCTTTGGCGGTGGTGGTGGACGGTGTTGCCACAAGACTGTAGGCCCTCATAGTTACTCTTGGTGGGCGCAGGAATGGGCCCTGCTGTGAGTTATTAGATCAAGATTTGTAATTGCAAGCACCTGATGAACAGGGCAGAAAAATTGGGCCTTTGGCGGTGGTGGTGGACGGTGTTGCCACAAGACTGTAAGCTCTCACAGTTACTCTTGGTGGGCGCAGGAATGGGCCCTGCTGTGAGTTATTAGATCATGATTTGTAATTGCAAGCACCTGATGAACAGGGCAGAAAAATTGGGCCTTTGGCGGTGGTGGTGGACGGTGTTGCCACAAGAATGTAGGCCCTCATAGTTACTCTTGGTGGGCGCAGGAATGGGCCCTGCTGTGAACTATTAGATCAAGATTTGTAATTACCCGCCCCTGTTAAACAGGGGCTGAAAAATTGTGCCTTAGGCACTGGTGCTGGTGCCACAACACTGCAACCCCTCACAGATACTGTACTTGGAGCACAGCAGTCACACGTGTTGCGAAGCATTTTTTAATAAAATTGTAAGTACACGCCCCTGTTAAACAGGGGCTGAAAAATTGTGCCTTAGGCACTGGTGCTGGTGCCACAACACTGCAACCCCTCACAGATACTGTACTTGGAGCACAGCAGTCACACGTGTTGCGAAGCATTTTTTTAAAAAATTGTAAGTACACGCCCCTGTTAAACAGGGGCTGAAAAATTGTGCCTTAGGCACTGGTGCTGGTGCCACAACACTGCAACCCCTCACAGATACTGTACTTGGAGCACAGCAGTCACACGTGTTGCGAAGCATTTTTTTATAAAAATTGTATGTACACGCCCCTGTTAAACAGGGGCTGAAAAATTGTGCCTTAGGCACTGGTGTGGTGGCATGGATCATTGAGGAGGAGGAAGAGGATAGTCAGTGAACATAAGAGGACAGTCACTCAGCATCAGCATAGGCAGTCTTGAAGGGATGTGACATTAAAAATTATTCGGTTATATCCGCCTCAGGTGCCTGGTAGCTGGTGGTGATCCAAGACTGATTCATTTTGATGAAGGTCAGTCGATCAACCGAGGCGGTGGACAGGCGCACCCTATGATCGGTGACAAATCCTCCAGCAGCACTGAATGTGCGTTCGGAAAGAACGCTGGAGGCAGGACAGGCCAGTAGCTCAATTGCATACTGTGCAAGCTCTGGCCAGTGATCCATCCTCAGGACCCAGTAAGCCAGAGGATTTTCGGTGGGAAAGGTGTCCAAGTCTGACCTTGCCCCAAGGTATTCCTGCACCATGTATATCACACGCTGGCGATGATTGCTGGAACCGATCATACCTTGGGGCTGCGGACTAAAAAATTGTCTGAACGCATCGGTCAGACGTCCACCTTCCCCACCGCTCCTTCTGCTACTGACCGAAGCCTCAGCAACTCGTCGCCCAGGACCAGGAGTTTGTAACCTCCCAGTTTCTGGGAACGCGTTGCACAGACCTTTCTGCAAGGCCTCCCTGAGATGTCTCATCCTCTGCTCCCTCTGCGACGGCAAGATAAGGTCCGCAACCTTACCCTTGTACCGCGGATCAAGGAGAGTGGCCAGCCAGTAATGGTCCCTCTCCTTGATCCGAAGAACACGAGGATCCTTCCGCAGGCTTTGCAGGATCAGGGAGGCCATGCAGCGTAGGTTAGCTGAGGCATTGGGTCCGGAGTCTTCTGGGTCACTGAGGATGACATGATCGCCAGCCACCTCCTCCCAGCCACGTACAAGTCCCTAAAAGACTGCTGCTGCTGATGCTGAGTGCCAGGCTCCACCTCCATGCTCACACAATCCTCCTCCTCCTCCTCCTCCTCCTCCTCATCCTCTTCCTGTGTGATGGGTGGGACAGAAGGAACACTGTCCTGATAAAGGGGGCCTTGAGAGGCAAGGAAGTCCTCCTCTTCCTGCCTCTGTTCTGCCTCAAGTGCCCTGTCCATTATCCCACGCAGCGTATGCTCCAACAGGTGGACAAGAGGGACAGTGTCACTGATGCATGCACTGTCACTGCTCACCATCCTCGTGGCCTCCTCAAATGGTGAGAGGACAGTGCATGCATCCCTGATCATGCTCCACTGACGTGGGGAAAAAAAACCAAGCTCCCCTGACCCTGTCCTGGTGCCGTAGTCGCAAAGGTACTCATTGATGGCCCTCTGCTGCGTGTGCAGTCGCTGCAGCATGGCCAACGTTGAGTTCCACCTGGTGGGCATGTCACATATTAGGCGGTTCTTGGGCAGGTTCAGCTCCTTTTGCAGCTCAGTCAGCCGAGCACTGGCATTATAAGATCGGCGGAAATGCACACAGACTTTCCTGGCCTGCCTCAGGACATCCTGTAAGCCTGGGAACCTGCCCAAGAACCGCTGCACCACCAGGTTGAGGACGTGAGCCATGCAGGGCACATGGGTGAGCTGCCCCTGTCGCAGGGCGGAGAGGAGGTTGGTGCCATTGTCAGAAACGACCATTCCTGGCTTAAGCTGACGTGGCGTCAACCACCTCTCGGCCTGCCCCTGCAGAGCTGCCAGAACCTCTGGCCCAGTGTGGCTCCTGTCCCCCAAACACACCAGCGCAAGCACGGCATGGCATCTTTTTGCCTGCGTACTTGCGTAGCCCCTTGTACGCCTACAGAGCACCGCTGGTTCCAAGGACAGAGCACTGGAGGAAGAAGAAGAGGAGGGGGTGGAGGAGAGAGGTGTGTCACAACCAGTAGCAGTAGTAGCGTTTTGGAGGCGTGGTGGCGGAACAACCTCCAACACTACTGCACCTTGTCCTGCATCCCTCCCAGCTGCCAATAGAGTGACCCAATGGGCCGTGAAAGAAAGGTACCGTCCCTGTCCATGCCTGCTGGACCATGAGTCAGCGGTAATATGCACCTTACCGCTGACCGCCCTGTCCAGCGAGGCATGGACATTGCCTTCCACATGCCGGTAGAGAGACGGAATCGCCTTCCGTGAGAAAAAGTGGCGTTTGGGAACCTGCCACTGAGGAACCGCACATTGAACAAACTCACGGAAGGGGGCCGAGTCTACCAACTGAAAAGGCAGCAGCTGAAGTGCTAGCAATTTAGCCAAGCTAGCATTCAACCGCTGGGCATGTGGATGGCTGGGAGTGTACTTCTTTCTACGGTCCAGCAGCTGGGGCAGGGAAATTTGCCTGCTGCAATCGGACGTCGGTGTACTGCAAGTACTTGGTTGTGACACACCTAATTCTACACCTTCAGTCCTCTCAGAGCAGCTTTCAGAGAGCACTGAAGGTGTAGTGGGGATGGAGATCCCAGCTGATGAGGAGCAAGGAGAGGTCCGCTTAGTTCTTTGGTGTGGGTCTTTTATGTGTGCCTGCCAACGAGCTGCATGGCAGGTCGACATATGTCTGGTCATGCTTGTGGTGCCCAAGCGGCTGATGTTTTGGCCACGCGAGATACGCTTGAGACAAATATTGCAAATAGCAGTGGTGCGATCTGATGCACTCGTCTCAAAAAAGGCCCACACCAAAGAACTTTTCTGATAACGTGCAGAGGCAGCGCCCTGCACAGGCGGAGCTCTGCGGTGTTGCACAGTTGCTGTGCTGGCCTCTACCTGGCCTCCAGGGGGCATCCTGCCTCGTTGGACATGTGACGCCGCATCCTCCTCCTCCTCGTCCTCCTCCTCATCCTCTCTCCCTTCAGGCACCCACGTGGAGTCAGTGACCTCATCATCCCCTCCCTCTTCACCACTAGAGCAAACCTGGCAGTAAGCTGCAGCTGGTGGAACAGTACTGCCAGATTCCTCAAGCTGGGTATCATCATCCGAGCCTTCGAATCGTTGGGCATCCTCCTGGAGCATGTACCCAACACTGTGCTCAAAGAGTTCGGGGGACTCCTCAGGAGGACATGGTGGGTCTAGGGAAGGGGTGGCTGATGATGCCATTGAGTACGCGTTGGCAGCTGCTCTGCCAGTACCCTGAGCCTGGGTGAGAGAGGATGAGGAGGATGAGGAGGGCTTGGTCATCCATTCTACCAAGCCTTCAGCATGATGCGGCTCCACATGTCCAGCTGCCGAAAACAAAGACGCGCGTGTCCCATGGCCACGTGCTGATGACGATGCACGACCACGTCCACGTCCACGGCCACGTCCACTAGAAACAGAGCCTGCCTGCCCTGTGTTCTTGGCTCTGCACGCTCTGCCTCCCCTTGGCGGTCTTCCAGCCATTGTAGTCGGTAGTCCTGTGGGTGCTGCTGAGAAGAATATATAGGAGCTCTGTGTGATGCCACTAACACACTAGAAGTCCTATGGGTGCTTCTGCAAAGAAAATAGAGGATCTCTGTGTGATGGGACTAACACACTTCAAGTCCTATAGGTGCTTCTGGGAACAAAATATAGCTCTGTGTGATGGGACTAACACACTTCAAGTCCTATAGGTGCTTCTGGGAAGAAAATATAGGTCTGTGTGATGGGACTAACACACTTCAAGTCCTATAGGTGCTTCTGGGAAGAAAATATAGGTCTGTGTGATGGGACTAACACACTTCAAGTCCTATAGGTGCTTCTGAGAACAAAATATATGATCTCTGTGTGATGGGACTAACACACTTCAAGTCCTATAGGTGCTTCTGGGAAGAAAATATAGGTCTGTGTGATGGGACTAACACACTTCAAGTCCTATAGGTGCCTCTGGGAACAAAATATATGATCTCTGTGTGATGGGACTAACACACTTCAAGTCCTATAGGTGCTTCTGGGAAGAAAATATAGGTCTGTGTGATGGGACTAACACACTTCAAGTCCTATAGGTGCTTCTGGGAACAAAATATATGATCTCTGTGTGATGGGACTAACACACTTCAAGTCCTATGGGTGCTTCTGGGAAGAAAATATAGGTCTGTGTGATGGGACTAACACACTTCAAGTCCTATAGGTGCTTCTGGGAACAAAATATATGATCTCTGTGTGATGGGACTAACACACTTCAAGTCCTATAGGTGCTTCTGGGAAGAAAATGTAGGTCTGTGTGATGGGACCAACACACTTCAAGTCCTATAGGTGCCTCTGGGAACAAAATATATGATCTCTGTGTGATGGGACTAACACACTTCAAGTCCTATAGGTGCTTCTGGGAAGAAAATATAGGTCTGTGTGATGGGACTAACACACTTCAAGTCCTATAGGTGCTTCTGGGAAGAAAATATAGGTCTGTGTGATGGGGGACTAACACACTTCAAGTCCTATAGGTGCTTCTGGGAACAAAATATATGATCTCTGTGTGATGGGACTAACACACTTCAAGTCCTATGGGTGCTTCTGGGAAGAAAATATAGGTCTGTGTGATGGGACTAAACACACTTCAAGTCCTATAGGTGCCTCTGGGAACAAAATATATGATCTCTGTGTGATGGGACTAACACACTTCAAGTCCTATAGGTGCTTCTGGGAAGAAAATATAGGTCTGTGTGATGGGACTAACACACTTCAAGTCCTATAGGTGCTTCTGGGAACAAAATATATGATCTCTGTGTGATGGGACTAACAGACTTCAAGTCCTATGGGTGCTTCTGGGAAGAAAATATAGGTCTGTGTGATGGGACTAACACACTTCAAGTCCTATAGGTGCTTCTGGGAACAAAATATATGATCTCTGTGTGATGGGACTAACACACTTCAAGTCCTATAGGTGCTTCTGGGAAGAAAATGTAGGTCTGTGTGATGGGACTAACACACTTCAAGTCCTATAGGTGCTTCTGGGAACAAAATATATGATCTCTGTGTGATGGGACTAACACACTTCAAGTCCTATAGGTGCTTCTGGGAAGAAAATATAGGTCTGTGTGATGGGACTAACACACTTCAAGTCCTATAGGTGCCTCTGGGAACAAAATATATGATCTCTGTGTGATGGGACTAACACACTACAAGTCCTATAGGTGCTTCTGGGAAGAAAATATAGGTCTGTGTGATGGGACTAACACACTTCAAGTCCTATAGGTGCTTCTGGGAAGAAAATGTAGGTCTGTGTGATGGGACTAACACACTTCAAGTCCTATAGGTGCTTCTGGGAACAAAATATATGATCTCTGTGTGATGGGACTAACACACTTCAAGTCCTATAGGTGCTTCTGGGAAGAAAATATAGGTCTGTATGATGGGACTAACACACTTCAAGTCCTATAGGTGCCTCTGGGAACAAAATATATGATCTCTGTGTGATGGGACTAACACACTTCAAGTCCTATAGGTGCTTCTGGGAAGAAAATATAGGTCTGTGTGATGGGACTAACACACTTCAAGTCCTATAGGTGCTTCTGGGAACAAAATATATGATCTCTGTGTGATGGGACTAACACACTTCAAGTCCTATGGTGCTTCTGGGAAGAAAATATAGGTCTGTGTGATGGGACTAACACACTTCAAGTCCTATAGGTGCTTCTGGGAACAAAATATATGATCTCTGTGTGATGGGACTAACACACTTCAAGTCCTATAGGTGCTTCTGGGAAGAAAATGTAGGTCTGTGTGATGGGACTAACACACTTCAAGTCCTATAGGTGCTTCTGGGAACAAAATATATGATCTCTGTGTGATGGGACTAACACACTTCAAGTCCTATAGGTGCTTCTGGGAAGAAAATATAGGTCTGTGTGATGGGACTAACACACTTCAAGTCCTATAGGTGCCTCTGGGAACAAAATATATGATCTCTGTGTGATGGGACTAACACACTTCAAGTCCTATAGGTGCTTCTGGGAAGAAAATGTAGGTCTGTGTGATGGGACTAACACACTTCAAGTCCTATAGGTGCTTCTGGGAACAAAATATATGATCTCTGTGTGATGGGACTAACACACTTCAAGTCCTATAGGTGCTTCTGGGAAGAAAATATAGGTCTGTGTGATGGGACTAACACACTTCAAGTCCTATAGGTGCCTCTGGGAACAAAATATATGATCTCTGTGTGATGGGACTAACACACTACAAGTCCTATAGGTGCTTCTGAGAAGAAAATGTAGGTCTGTGTGATGGGACTAACACACTTCAAGTCCTATAGGTGCCTCTGGGAACAAAATATATGATCTCTGTGTGATGGGACTAACACACTTCAAGTCCTATAGGTGCTTCTGGGAAGAAAATATAGGTCTGTGTGATGGGACTAACACACTTCAAGTCCTATAGGTGCCTCTGGGAACAAAATATATGATCTCTGTGTGATGGGACTAACACACTACAAGTCCTATAGGTGCTTCTGGGAAGAAAATGTAGGTCTGTGTGATGGGACTAACACACTTCAAGTCCTATAGGTGCCTCTGGGAACAAAATATATGATCTCTGTGTGATGGGACTAACACACTTCAAGTCCTATAGGTGCTTCTGGGAAGAAAATATAGCTCTGTGTGATGGGACTAACACACTTCAAGTCCTATAGGTGCTTCTGGGAACAAAATATAGGAGCTCTGCCTGCCTGCCACGAACACACTACAAGTCCTATAGGTGCTTCTGGGAACAAAATATAGGAGCTCTGCCTGCCTGCCACGAACACACTACAAGTCCTATAGGTGCTTCTGGGAACAAAATATAGGAGCTCTGCCTGCCTGCCACGAACACACTACAAGCCCCTCTTTCTAAATCAATCTTTCTAACTGAATCTATCTAACTCAATCTCTCTAACTAAATCCAGCAGAGTGACACAGAACGATCCTGCTCTATCTACGCCGGAACAGCATGTGACCGCGCAGACGGCGTGGCGGCCTTTTATAAGAGGGGGCGTGTACTAAAGCCCCTGAGCTGTAATTGGCTACAGGCGTCCTGCCTGTAGCCAATTATGGCTCTTCGAGTTTCCGGCGCTGTGATTGGCCAAGCATGCGGGGTCACAGTGCATGCTTGGCCAATCATCAGCCAGCAATGCACTGCGCCGGCCGCGCCGGCCGCAATGCATTGCGGGGCCGCTCGCATCACACGAACGTGATGCGAGCGGCCAAAATAGTTCTGGGCTCGCCGAGCGAGCGAACACCCGGTGCTCGATGCGAACATGGGTTCGCATCGAGCACCGGGCCCATCCCTAGTCTTAACTATACATGTCTCCAATGGCAGTGCCCAGCTCTCTGTGCCTTTTCTTTACAGTAGTTGGCCTATTAGCCCTCATAATGGCCAGAACCTACTAAAACGATTTGCTACCCATAGACTTTAATAGGACTGCTGAGTTCAGGTTTTTCAAATTTCAAACAGGATTTGACAAACCCTCCATGAATTGAAGCAGAGCAGATTCTATCATCCCTATGTAACTCCCTCAATTATACAGTGTTCAGGCTTGACAGTGCATCATTAGAGGAGGTCATATGCTCTGGAATCAATGGTAATGGGAGGTGAGTATTTGACAATATTGCAGTCTGATCACTGGGGGAGATGAGACTGAGGAAATGCTTCCTCCTTCTTTCAGTAGACTGATGACACCATCTCAACTGAAGCAAAATCACTGACCGATTCTCAAAGATTACCTTTTACCACATTTTCACGGTGTTATCAGGAGTAAAGTAAAAAAGTACACAGTGCAAGTGTTCTAAAGTAAAACAAAATTAAAATGGTGCCTAATCCATGTGCCAAAAAACCTTTTATAGGTTCCTCTTCCTTCTTATTGGTTAGGATGTGTATTTCCATCATGACATCATCACGCAATTATGTCATGACACATATTTATGTCCAACATCACTACATCACACAAATCACTCTCCATTATCTCATTGCACACACTCCTGGAAAGATCTCTCGAAAGCACCAGGTGCTGCAGCGACCACCAGCTGGATACTGGAGCCTGCATTACACTGTGTAAATATTTGTCAGCACACCACGGATCTTCAAATATGTCTGAACATTTTTTAATGAAGAAAGATCACATTACACAAAAAAAACTTTGGGACTTACTGTATTTAGAGTTCAGTGGTGTGCTGGCGAACGTTTACAGAGTACATCTCACAAATGACGTCATCACGCTCTACGGTGTGACGTCATTACGTTCTTATGTCCATAACATCCATTACTTACACAGGAAAATCCCTAGACATAGGTACATACAACAGCATTACTCACTAGGATAGTGAAGTGAACATATTAAGCAGATAATGATGAACAAAAATCTTCTTATAGAGAAGCTCCAGGCTCCTTAAGAAAAAGTCAGCAGCTACAAATATTGGCTTTTCATATAAGGACACTTACCTGTCCAGAGATGCCACGATATCCTCACCCGATTCTTCAATCAACTTTGGGTGCAGGCGCTGGCATCTGTAGTAAGGGAAACGGGAAGTGCCCTGCTGCTTCACAGCCGGTTTCCCACTGCGCATGCGCGAGTCAAGCAGCGCCTTGTGAATGGTCTTCTGGGACCTATGATGTGTCCCAGAAGACTGCGAGGGGGGAAGGAGGGGGCCAAACTTCCTGCTCAGTTCACAGCGGCAATCTGAGCCGGAGGTGGGAATGGGTACCTATCAAAACCAGGTACCCAATCCCTGTGGCAGTGGAGGGGGAGAGGATGCAAACAAGCAAAGCTTCCCCTTTTGGATGGAGCTCTGCTTTAAGTGGTTCTCTAGGCTATTGACTTAGCAGCAGTTAAATAATCTTAGCAAGCAGTAAACAAGCTTTTAAACAAACCCAATCTGACCTCTGTAGCTGCATATACTGCAGGGCAATTCATTCTCATACTGCAGAAGCACTGACGTGTGTGTGTATATTTTACCACAGACTCCAATGTTAGGTATTTGGGTAGGGATTTCCCCTCTGACACTAATGCTAAAGGGATTTCCAATGGTTATTCTCCCACTGACCAGCAATGCCAAGACTTTGTTCCTCCCACTGACTGCTGACACCAGAGAATTTTTACTCTTATAGAAACTAATGTCTGTGTATTCTTCCCACACCGACCACCAAGACCAGTGCATTCTCCTTCCCAATGACCAACAAAGGCAAGGCATTTATATAATGGTAATACTCCCGCGCTGTATATATTGAACATTTGAGGACACACCCTAAGCTTGGGTGGTCAATAATGAACTATATGTAGCAGTCCCAAATAAACTAGTATAGTAATGCAAAAAATCCATAAGACAGTGTCCAAAGTAAATAATGAGTGATGATTCCCTTCACCATGGATAGTGCAATGAAAATCATTATTGACCCCCCAAGCTTAGGGTGTGTCCTCGAATGTTCAATATATTTTTTTGGATTCATTATATCACTATTGCTACTTTTCTATGTATGCACAGGCACTGTTTTGAACTGTACACCTTAGCCTTATTATGCGTCACTGTGTTTTTTTGGGATGAAATTCTAGATTCATTTGCACACGCACTTTATCATAAGATCATACTGTGTTTTTTTATTAGCTTTTTTATTAGAACTTTATTCTTAGCACTTTATATTTATTCTCAGTAATTATAATGAGCCCACAGTGCAGCATCATCATTACCCAATCATCTTATAATCTGCTAGGATCAGCTGACTAGGTGCTTGCTGCAGTAGGTTTCTTTTCGTTTCATTAGGTAGCTGACAGCGCAAGAGTATTACCATTAAATATTCCTTCTTATTATCTTCATCACTCCTGCTGCAGTTATGGATATTTTTACATTTGTAGAGCAAAGGGAAGTTAATTTAGATGAAGTTTTTAATAGTGATAATACCAAGCAAAATACCAATGTAGAGAGCCTTATGAGGAAACTTGGTCATAATATAGAAAAGAAGGTTAGCCTATGGTGGGATGTTAACACTTTTGATAGATAGATCAAAGCCAATATAGTACAGAGGCACCTAAGGTGGGAAGTTCCACCGAACGATGACCTTATATGAGTGGTTCAGGTTCAAATTTCTCTTAAAAAGAAAACAAAAGAAAATTAGGAAGATTGACCAGACAATAGCTGAATTAAAAGATCAATTGGAGACACACAAAGAGACAGCGGAATTTCTAACACTCACTACTCAATTAAATAAGGATCTAATTAAGAAAGATAAAGAGGTCCAATTGAAGAAACGTAAAAAATACTCAAGAGGCATTAACGATTTTAAAAATGATCAAGTGTTCAAGCGGTAGAGTCAAATTGGTTCTAATGATCCCATTTCCGCATACTCAACACCAGAAAAAGTAGTAAGGGTTCATTCATATCATACTGATCTTACACCAATACATAACATACCCAAAACATCTTGTCGAGAAGACCCCAGAGTAGAACTAATTGAACATAAAACCAGAGGGGAAACTCCAAGACAACAAAGACATGATGAAAGACAAAGAAGATCTAGTAATAACACCCTGTATAGTATATGGAGGAGACTCCCACATTGGAAGCGGACTCCTCAACAGGGTTGAAAGAAGCCACATTATTGGAAGAATAATAGGAGACCATATAATAACAACTGGAATAGACCTAACAATGGGCCAAGGGACACAAGAGGCCCACCTCAAGCACCCTACAGACAACATGAGAGAAGTTCACCCTATAATAGGTCTAACCACAGGTCTGGAGACACAGGAGGAGGGCAATATGAAACTCAGAGACAAGAGAGAAGTTCTGCACCCATGTATCATCATGGATATAAAGAAGGAAGAGGCCCACCACATGAGCCTTATAGACAGTATGAGAGAAGTCCGGTTGCTACGTACAACTATTATGCACCCCTCAGGGATTATAGAGATGATGACGGATGTAAGAGACATCAATATGGGAGTTATATGGAATCAGGTCACAACAGATCTTTTTTAGAGAGAGGAACCGAGCACCACCCTCTGAGAAGAACAGAAGACACAAGAAGAAGAAGTCCAGTAAGAAAAGAGGATGCAGAGCAGGGCAGAGAAAACAAGCGCAAAATAGAATAGTGGGAGAAGGTATCTTCAACCTCAGTAATGTACCACTTACAAAAGAAGAAACAAGTGTACTTGATAAGGGTCTTAAATATGGACCTGTTAAGAATTTAGATACATTTCAAACGTATATTGGAGTTCAGAAATATGTGAGAAAATTGAACATTAAAAAGTACATGCTGGGCAATCCAATGAAAGTAGGATTAAATCACCCAAAAGAGGGTATTATACATAGCAAATTGAGAAACAGATCGATCTTTGACCCCAATATAAATTACAATAAATATGTTGAGGTGTTCAAGAATCTCGTTACGCAGGATATCAGAAATTTGAAGATCAAGAAGAAAGAAGAACCCAGATCAATAAAAAGTGGCATTCAGCAATTGACCAAAAGAAAAAAACCTGGTTATTAGACCCTCCGATAAAGGGGGGGTATTGTTATTCAAACTACAGAACAATACCACACAGGGATGCTCAAACTACTTGATGATGAGGAAACGTACGGTACCCTACCAAGCAATCCCATCTTTAAATGGAGAAAAGTGTTAGAACAGATTGTCCACTTAGGTCTAAAGAAGAGTATACTTGATAAAAAGGAAGCTAAATACCTAATACCAGAAGCTTGCTGGACTCCAATTCTCTATGCATTGCCAAAGGTACATAAAGATAAAACGGATCCTCCATTCAGACCTATTGTAAATGGTATCGAATCCATAACAGCAAGAATCAGCCAATACATAGATAGATATTTACAACCAGCGGTCCAAAAAACAAGAGTATATTTAAAGGACACCAAACAAATGCTCCAATTGCTAGAAGAAAGGATAGATACAGGGCCATTGATAATAGTAACAGCTGACATTTCTTCATTGTATACCATTATTTACCATCACCAGGCTTGTGAGGCAACCAAATGGGGGCTAAGGACATACACTGATCTACCCTGCATACAAAGAAAATTCCTTATTAAATGTCTTGGTTTCTGCCTTAAACACAGTTATTTTTGGTATCATCATCAATATTACCACCAGAAGACCAGAGTGGCCATGGGAGCTAGATTTGCACCCAGCGTGGCGGGTCTCTTTATGGCCCAATGGGAAGAAGAAACCATTTTTAATAATCCACCGGAAGCACTTGCACTTTACAAAAGATATATTGATGACGTATTTATTCTATGGAAGGACAAACGGGATCATCTTCAGCACTTCCTCCACACATTGAATAATAACAATAGGAATATTAGATTCTCATGCGAAATAGAGGAAGATACTATCTCCTTTCTTGATTTAGAAATCACACGAAAGAATAATAAATACATTACTAAAACATGTTGATCGAAACAGTTATTTTCCGATCAAAAGTTGTCATCATAAAAATTGGCTCTTCAATATCCCTAAAGGTCAAATCATGCGATTAAGACGAAACTGCACCGATCTGTTTTTCTTACTAAGCTAACATGATAGGAGACAGATTCATACAAAAAGGGATTTGTGGAAGAAAATTGCAGAGGTAGCACGAATGGACAGGGGTGATCTGGTCAGGGACAAGATGCAAGTAAATTTCCATGAAGACCAAGTGCCCATCATACTTGATTATAATATTCAATATAAAAAAGTAGAGAAAAAAATTCAGCGACACTGGCATATTTTAGAGTTCGACAAACATCTTCAGAACATATTACCCCAGCGACCTAGGTTTATCTACAGAAGAGCCCCTACCATTCGCGATCAGCTAGTGAAGAACATAGTAGACCCCCCAAAGATGGGCTATACATTCTTCACTGGCAAAGGATTTTATCCATGCAAAAGAAGGTGTTTTACATGTACTCAAACTAAATGCCCCGATGAGAAGAAGTTACAATTTAAATCCACAAGTAATGGTACCACTTTTGACATATAAGACTTCATAGGATGCAACACTGAATGGGGCAGTATATGCCCTCGAAAGTAGTTGCGGACTACAATATATTGGCTGCACAAAAAGGCTTCTGAAAATCTGTTTAACCAGTAGCTGACCGCCGGCCGTCTATTGACGGCCAGGCGGCGCAGCTCTCAGGGCGGGAGGACCTCATATGATGTCCTCCCCTTCACGGCCCTCCAGGGAGTGCGCCCGCCGTGTCACTGGGCAGCCGATGCGCGCGCCCACCGGCTGCAATGTCCGCCGGGCACCTGCGATTGCCCGGTAACACAGCGGAACCGTGGATCTGTATGTGTAAACACACAGATCAACGGTCCTGTCAGAGGAGAGGAGCCGATGGTGTGTTCTCTGTACAGAGAAACACTGATCGGTCTCCTCCCCTTGTCAATCCCTTCCCCTACAGTAAGAATCACTCCCAGGGAACATGTTAACCCCTCCCCGCCCCCTAGTGGTTAACCCCTTCACTGCCAGTGTCATTTACACAGGAATCAGTGCATTTAAATAGCACTGATTGCTGCATAAATGACAATGGTCCCAAAAATGTGTCAAAAATGTCCGATGTGTCCGCCATAATGTCGCAGTCACAATAAAAATCGCTGATCGCCACCATTACTAGTAAAAAAAAAAATGATTAATAAAAATGCTATAAAACTATCCCCTATTTTGTAAACGCTATAACTTTTGCGCAAACCCATCAATAATCGCTTATGGCAATTTTTTTTACCAAAAATATGTAGAAGAATACGTATCGGCCTAAACTGAGGAAAAACAAATTTTTTTATATATTTTTTGGGGATTTAGTATAGCAAAAAGTAAAAAATATAGTTTTTTTTTTAAACTTGTCCCTCTTCTTTTGTTTATAGCACAAAAAATAAAAACCGCAGCGGTGATCAAATACCACCAAAAGAAAGCTCTATTTATGGGAACAAAATTATAACAATTTCATTTGTGTACAGTGTTGTATGATCGTGCAATTGTCATTCAATGTGCGACAGCGCTGAAAGCTGAAGAATGGCTTGGTCAGGAAGGGTGAAAATGCACTGTACTGAGGTGGTTAAAGGAACATGTACAGAATATACTTAAAGGCTTCAATAAGTATCTAAGCAGTTTGCCAAATACCATAATAAAGTCCCCACACACTTCAAGTTTTGGGGCATTGTACCTTACATTAGACATTGGCGAGGGGGACATAAGGTAAGAGCCCTTAGCCAACTTGAATCAAAATGGATATTCCTAATGGTCACTTTCTCACCCCATGGACTCAATATCGAGTTTGATCTAAATTAATGATTTTTAAAATATATTTTTTTGATTTTAGAATTTTATAATTCGTGGACCTATTGCCACTATTATATCATTGTCTTATTATTGCCCATTTGCACATATTATATACAATTAATTTCTTTCTCTCTCATTTATCATCTGTATTATATTTATCTCTTGTTTTTTTTGTAATGATTCCATACATCTGGCTATGTTTCGTCTATGCATGGCTCCATTTGTTTAAATTGCTTGGGGTTTATGTGTCATCTTGCTTCATTTCCGGTACTTCCTAATCTCCGTTCCCTATTGGTGTTTTAATTGTATTTATTTTTTATCCATTTATGCTGCGGCAGTGGGCTTAATAGCCCCCTTCCCCCCTTTTTTATATTATAATATATACTTGTTATACTGTTTTTAAGATTCCTTTATAGTTTATGCAATGATTTATCCACATTGCCATTCAAGCAGTAATCTTCTGGACCTCTAGTGTATTATCAATAGGTCTGTATAGCTTAGTTCATTTTAAACTTTTTTATAATGGCCGCTATGTGTTTACCTTATAGGTAGACCATGGGAAAATGCCCGTGATACTATTAGTCTATGGATGGCCACAGCAAAATGGCCATCATACTATATGTCAATAGCGAACCACAAGAAAATGGCTGCCACTATACTTATTCTGTTAGAAAAGTTTTAAATGTTTATTGTGTGACTATTTGGAAAACAATAATCCTAAAACTGATTTTTAATCCCACTTATGAGCATTTTGTAATAACTTGTTATATCGTTTGTTTTAACTAATTTCACAGTAAAGTTTCAGGATGATTTAAGCATAACCAAATATGGTAGTATTAGATTGTACAGGAAACGCAGGCATTTAGCAAAATAAAGTACCATGTAGTACCAGGCGCTATCTGTGTTTCCTCAGCCAATAGAAATATAGGGGCTGGGTTATGAAGGAATTAGGACGAGAGAGATACATTCTTTTGTGTGATTTCTAACAGCATTTTTGGCCTGTAGAGATCAACCTAATGTGTACACATTGGAAATAAATTGTCTTCTTTTCAATACATCTGGAGTTTGACTGATCACAAGCTGAGGATATTCCTAACATATTCATTACACTATTTAAGGACATCTAATATTGCCTACTGTTATCCCCCTGATGAAGTCACGTGGTGTGACAATACACGTCGGGATTGGAGCTAAAGGCACAGACCAGAGGTGACGCAGGCAGACGAGCTCGCGGCTCGTGGAGTATTATCCCATATTTTTTTCTTAAATGTGAGTGTTTGTATTACATTATTTTAATAAACGCCAGTCAATACAGTTTTATACTATCTGGGATCTATAGGACGCCATTGTTGGTGTCATTGGGAGGAATAGTGCTCCATTGTTGGTTTAATTGGGAGGAATAGTGCCCCATCATTGGTGTCATTGGAAGACATAGTGCCCCATCAATTGTGTCATTGGGAGGAATAGTGCCCCATCGTTAGTGTCATTGGGAGGAATAGTGCCCCATTGTTAGTGTCATTGGGAGGAATAGTGAACCATCGTTGATGTCATTGGGAGGAATAATGCTCTATTGTTGAGGTCATGGGGAGGAATCGTTTCCCCATTGCTGGTGTCAGTGGGAGAAATGGTGCCCCATGGGACAAATAAAGGCAAGCAAAGGGGCGCAGTTTGGAGACTATTGATATAGATGAATAAAAATTCCAGCAGAGATTGTGAGAGCTCCTCATAATGGTCACAGCAGGTGTGCAGACCAAAGAACTCAGCACAGGAATGCCACCAAAAAAAGTCTCACAGGGATCAAAGAAACTGTCAATTCGACTCCGCCATCTATTAAACATATCAGTTTTGGGTGGACTGACCATTTATGCAAATTGGTTTAATTGTCTATTTAAAGCATTATATTTACAATCATAATGGGGCCCGACCTATACCTTAAAGTGGGCCTACTAAAATCTATAAGTACATATAAACAAAATGTATTTATAGCCAGGTAGAGGCTACATAAGCTAATCAAAGTACACGGCCACCTGTGTTTCTTTGTTTCCACTGCCCCTTTGTGGGTCATTTTCCGCGTCTACCAGTAACAAATGAATCGGAATGTCTCAGGTGACAGCAAGATCAACAAGGCATAAAAAGTCTAAATAATATTATTTGCTAAAACGCTTTTCCCTGGAGGCATTTTTTTTTTTTTTTTTTTTAGCTTTCTCCCCGTTCCTCTCCTTCATGTCGTCCGTCAAGCCAGAAATGGTTCTGCTGTAATATATCAATTATAAACCATTTATAATTTCCTTTGATTTTGCGTACGTTTGACATGGGGTAATACAAAAGGCTGTTGGCTACTTACCAATTTAATTTGCCGGGCTCCCACAAATCATAGTACGGAGATAAAGAAAGCTACCCATTTGAATATGTGGGATCAATCAATGACAAAACGGAGCCGGCACAACATAAACCAACAGGAGATGAAGGTTAGGCCACTGTGACAATTGTTTGTTTCGTTTAAATGATCAATTATTCATGACATGTTATAATGACAGACACGACACAGCCTAGACTAACTCCGGCACAAAAGGTTAATTGATATCTAAGGTCTGCCTTTAGTCATCGGAACGCGCAATGTTTCCCTTTCCGAATTCCACCCCTTCCCTCGTAAAGATCTATCTGGATGTGGTGTGGATAATAGTACTTGCAAGGGGGATCAAGACACAAATTGGCTAGCCAATTTATAATTATTTTTTTATTATTTGATTTTTCTTTTTGGATCTGGGTTACCCTTTTCTTTTAATTTGATTGTGTTATTTCAATTCAGCCAAATCTTGGATTTTTGGTTCAAGTAAGTTCCTGAAATGTGCTGCATTTAACCATGCCATAAGAGTGTTGTAATGTCTAAGCTAAGCAGGGCAATAACGTCTCCGCAGGATGTGGAAACCTTGCAAAAATATCAGAACAAATTAATGGGGTGGGCAACTACATGGCAAATGAGGTTTAATGTAGAAAAATGTAAAATAATGCAGTTGGGTGGCAAAAATATGAATGCAATCTATACACTGGGGGGAGAACCTCTGGGGGGATCTAGGATGGAAAAGGACCTGGGGGTCCTAGTAGATGATAGGCTCAGCAATGGCATGCAATGCCAAGCTGCTGCTAACAAAGCAAACAGAATATTGGCATGCATTAAAAAGGGGATTAATTCCAGAGATAAAACGATAATTCTCCCGCTCTACAAGACTCTGGTCCGGCCGCACCTAGAGTATACTGTCCAGGTCTGGGAACCAGTCCTCAGGAAGGATGTGCTGGAAATGGAGCGAGTACAGAGAAGGGCAACTAAGCTAATAAAGAGTCTGGTGGATATTAGTTATGAGGAAAGGTTGGGAGCACTGAACTTATTCTCTCTGGAGAAGAAACGCTTGAGAGGGGATATGATTTCAATGTACAAATACTGTACTTGGTGACCCCACAATAGGGATAAAACTTTTTTTTGCGGAAGGGAGTTTAACAAGACTTGTGACCACTCATTAAAATGAGAAGAAAAGAGGTTTACCTTAAACTATGTAGAGGGTTACGTTCTGTACTGTAAGGATGTGGAATTCCCTTCCACAGGCGGTGGTCTCAGCGGGGAGCATCGATAGTTTCAAGAAACTATTAGATAAGCACCTGAATGACCGCAACATACAGGGATATACAATATAATACTGACATATAATCACACACATAAGTTGGACTTGATGGACTTGTGTCTTTTTTCAACCTCAGCTACTATGTAATAATAAAAACACTGAATTCCTGTACAAACTGAAACATTTTAAATCAGTTTTATTTTTTTCCATCGGTCCTGGGGTGCAGTTTTTTTCCAATGGTATTGAATGCAGTTTTGGTGAACACTGAATCATCAAATCATGTTCAAAAACTTGTAACTGGAGTAAAGACCCATCAAAGTACTAAGCTCTGTGCTCCCTAAATACCTCTATCCAGTTTCACTCCCTTCTTTGGGTGCCATATTTAAAGCAGAACTAAAGGATAAACAGCTACATATCCAGATGAAATACAGTGCTGTGAAAAAGTATTTCCCCCCTTCCTGATTTTATATATTTTTTTTGCATATTTCTCACACTTAAACGATTCAGATCAAAAAATGTTAATATTACACAAAGATAACCAGAGTAAATACAAAATGCATTTTTTAAATTATGTTTTCATTTATTAAGGGAAAAAAATGTTGGCCAACAATTCCGAACGTGGGAACGTGGTGACGTACAAGACGTACGGCGAGCCGAGAAAAATAAAGTTGATTCCGAGCATGCGTGAACTTTTGTGCGACGGACTTGTGTACACACGATCAGACTTTCCGACAACAACGTTTTGTTGGCAGAAAATTTGAGAACCTGCTATCAAACATTTGTTGGCGGAAAGTCCGACAGCAAATGTTCGATGGAGCATAAACACCGTCGGACTTTCCGACAACAAGCTCGCATCCAACATTTCCCGTCAGAAAATCCGACCGTGTGTACGCGGCATAAGAGAATTTCTCAAAACATAGCCTGTTGGGTGGTACTTGAGGATCGAGGTTGGGAACCACTGATCTACAGGACCTGAGGCACCTCTCCCGCCGCCTATAAAAGTGATACCATGGCAAATCTGAAATCCTGAATCTGACAGCTGACAGCCTTACAAAAAATAGATACAGCTAGCTGCTGCCATAACCCCGGTCAGATGCCTAGCTTGAAGCTTGTGGGCCTGATGCAAAAGTTGACCTGGGCCCCCACCCCACTACTTCCAACGTGCTTATAGATACATCCACCGCATGCCAAGATACTCAGAGTTCCTCCTTACATCAGAGGACAGGGATTACCGCTGGAGAATCAGAGGACAGGGATTACCGCTGGAGAATCAGAGGACAGGGATTACCGCTGGAGAATCAGAGGACAGGGATTACCGCTGGAGAATCAGAGGACAGGGACTACCGCTGGAGAATCAGAGGAAAGGGATCACCGCTGGAGAATCAGAGGACAGGGACCTATGGCAGGTCACTTGGCAGAGCTCCTTTCCCATCCCAGCACTGTATGTAGCTCCCCCCCCCCCCCACACAGGGCTGAAATCACATTCCTTTTCACACAGTCTGTCAGTCTTCACAGGGTGTATCTGGCTTTTATGTTGCCCTTCTGACCTGTGAAATCCCCTGGTCGTAACAGCAGTGTAGTTGCAGTAGGCAGATACACCCTGTGCAGATCATGGCTAACTGGCTGTGTTGTAAAGGAATGTGATTTCAGCCCTGCGGAGGAGGAACAGTATAGAGTGCTGTAATGGGAAAGGAGCTCAGCAGCCGGGCATAGTATGCAGGGTTGAGGGGGTGGTCAGGGGGCTTTGGTGGGGTGGCAACTTAGATCTGGGTGGGCAAAGCCATGTGACACAAACTCTGGTGCCTGAAGCCCTTCAGGGCCCCCCCAAGGAGGTGTTAAGGGATTTCTTTTAGCAATTTCTGAAGGTTTCTCTGTCAGTGTTGGCAGGTGTTGGGGGAAGGTCACCTCCCGGAGGTGTGTGTCTTCTCCACAGTTGTCAGGGAAGTGGGGTAAGTAGACATCCCCGAGTGGGGGAGTACAGAGAATCCCAGCTGGTGACTAGGAGACACTGAGCAGTGTCATACCTCACCAGTGACATTGGTCCCATCATGGCTACAGGACGGCACTCTCCTCCTCTTGCTTCGCTGAGCTCGGTTACCATTCCATGTTGCCAGCACACAGCACAGACACTTCCCCATTACCTTGTGCTCCTCTCCATTCAGGAAATGGCTCATAGCTTCTCCCCAGCCAAATGGGAACAGAGGGGTGTGGACTGTGGAAGGCAAAGTAGAAGTACAGTACTGGAGCGTGGCTGTGGGGCCCTAGGGCAAATTGGAGCTGGATTTTGTGGAGGATATTATAATATGACAGGGAGGCTGCAGGGGCCCCCTGGAGCTTGGGGCGGGGTTTGCGATTGTGACCCCTGCAACCCCTTATGCTACGCCCATGACCCCGGTATTTCATGTCAAAGTAATGACATATACCTACAGTTAGGCGGTCGGCAATGCATACCAGATTAAAATGATCTGGTATGCATTTTGAAGGGGACTTTTGAAGGGGAGATTTTTTTTTTCATTCTTGCTGTAGCATGTGCTACAGCAAAAGTGACATTTACAAAGAAAAAAATAAAATGATACAGTTTAAATTATCGCCAGATGACATTTCATTGCCAGCTTCTTAAATAAACAAAAAAACACACCAACCCTTCCAACGGTCCCCCAAATTTTGAGGGGTCTGTGTGGCATTTGTTTTATATAGAAACCAGAAGGGTAATGTAATTTGCCAGCAATTTAAAACTCTTTTTCCTTTGTAAATGTCAGCGCTTTAAAAAAAAAAAATAAAAAATTGCTGCTCCCGGTCAAATGGAGTTTTTTTAAATATGTTTTTTGCACTGATACATGTTCCCCAGGGCAGTGCTCACTTCTCATGTTAGTATTTGTCAACCTTTTGCCTATTAGTTTAGACATTTTTATTTTATTTTTTGTTTTGACAGATTCAGCTCCCATTGATTTCACTGGGGTTTGGGTTTGGCATTCGAACTTCTTTGAAGTTTTTCAAACCCAATTTGAACTGAACCCAAGGCATTTCGGCTTATCTTTATTGATGGACAAGCAACAGTCTTGGTCAAAACATCCTGTGCTCCTAATTGATCAAATCAGTTCACTTGTCGACCACCTAACTGGGAAAATACTTTATTACTTTGATGTTTAATACTGAGGTTTTGGCTGCAGCTAAATGCCATTAACCTCGGTATAATTTATTTGCTCCAGGCTCCACTTATAAAAGTGGTTGCTGAGTCACTTTTAGAAGCTGCGGGAGGGGTTGTCTCCCCCGTCCTCACGCCGCTTTCTGGTTGTTTTTGGGCTTACCTGGCGGATTGGGAAGCCCGAAAAACATTTTGGCTGTGGTGGTGGCTGGGCACAGAGATGAGCGAAGGAAAGATGGCCTCTACTTATCTCTATGCCCTATAAGGACCGGAGTGATGTCATGATGTCAGTTCCGGACACTTTTTTTTACTTTTGCTTTTAAGGGTAGAGGAGAGATTTGGGGTCTTTTAGATTTTTTAGAGACAGTGTAAAAATAAAAAAAAAGTAATTGTAAAAAAAAAAAAATTTTTAAAGCACACATATGTAAGTCATGCCCACATATGTAAACGGTGTTTTCACCACACATGTGAGGTATCGCTGTGAATATCTGAGCGAGAGCAATAATTCTAGCGCTAGACCTCCTCTGTAACTCTAAACTTGTAACCTGTAGAAATTTTTAAAGTGTTGCCTATGGAGATTTTTAAGTATTGTAGTTTGGCACCATTCCTTTGGCATGCAAAATTTTTAAGCATGACATGTTAGGTTTCTATTTACTTGGCGTAACATAATCTTTCATATTATGCAACAAAAATGGGGTATATATTGTGTTTTTTTTTTTTTTATTCATTAAAGTGTATATTTTCCCCAAAAATGTATGCATTTGCGCAAAAAACGTGTGACATAAAAAATTGCAATGACTGCATTTTATTCTGTAGGGTCCCTGCTAAAAAAAATATATAATGTTTGGGGGTTCTAAGTGATTTTCTAGCAAAAAATACAGATTTTTCCTTGTAAACAACAAGAGTCAGAAAAAGGCCTGGTCGGCAAGTGGTTAAAATCAGTATGTATTGTATGCTGCCTCTATGCATAGTGCAGTAATGTAAATTTGTAAAAACAGTATTACATACGAGATGTTCTTGAGTTCTTTTTGAGCTGCTTCTGACCTCTGTTTGAGCTGCTTTTAGCTGTTTTTGCAAACCTATTGAAAAGCTAAAAAATCAAACATCAAATTTGCACAGCTGCACTCAAAAAGCATAACAAATATAAATGCTTAATAACATAAAACTAATATTGTTGCACTGTGTGTGAATATCCCAAAATTATGGAAACAAATATAAACCAATTCATTTCATTTAGGTGCTTCTCCTTAAGTGCAGATTATTGTGATCACCAAAAGTGTGAACCAGTGAAAATGATTATAAAGTCCACTTAAATTAAATGTCTATAAACATATATATTAAGTAAAAAGAAATTGTGTCCATCATGTCCTTTAGACCCAATGGTGTATAATCAGTGTACCCTCCACCGCTAAAACCACAGCCTATAACCAGATCGTTAGACCCCAAATTATAGGTGGCCTAACAAAGCATAAAGATGCATTGCTTCAAGGATCTTATGGCATAGGAAACACAGGTGGTATTCTGATGTGAGACTCCAATCTATTCCTCCTTCCTACTCCGTGTTAAACCTCAGCCAGAGAAAACGAGACTCACAATAGTGTGATACCATCAAATGCTTAATTAGAAAACAACTGAACTCTACTTACAAAACTCCAGAACAGTAGGCACCTAAAACATTAAGAACGCCGCTGGTGTCGGCTCTAGACAGGCATGGGTGACGTCAGCACAAGCTCTGCCTCACCCCAACATACGTTTCGTATCAATAGACGCTATCAAGGGGATCAGTATCTATGGCCTTGTGGAACACAAGGAGATTGGGTTTACTGACCTTCTTTTCTTTAGGGGAGGCTCTGCCATCTTGTCTCCATACTCATGCACCAGGCCCAAGGTCTTGTAACAGGTTTCCAGATTCCTGTTCCCCCCTAAAAATGTCCAGTCAGATCTTCTTTTTTCAATGGCTTATTGACTTAGTGACATAACCCATCCCAGTCCCATGGAACATCTTCCAGTTAGCAAAGAAACGCACCCAACAGAGATGGGTTGCCAGCAAGCATTCTGTTCTTAATTCCTGCTTCTTATGCTCTGAAGGTATTCGTGAGCCGGACAGGGAAAGACAAGGGAAAAGCTCTAGACACCCCTTACTAACACATCTTGAGGAACTCTATGACTCCTCTTTCCCATTTGTGGCCCTCAAGCTCCTGCTCTCTCACTTTTATACCCATTTGCTCTAGGAAAGGGTTCTGTCAGGGCTGGGCTCAGCCCTTCATTCTCTGAGCTGGCTGCTCAGCTGTCGGCTAATTACCAGCTCCTATCTCTCCACAGTGACTCATCTGTTGATGATATCCTGCTCGTCAGTCCTGCATACTTAAGTCGTCCAGCCCAGATGATCTCTGCCTTCGCCTTGGTCAACATCACAGAGACTATCTCCTGCGTTCCTGTTAAAGACTTGCTTGGCTGACATCCCTTCTGGCTCCAGATCCTGCTTGCTGTTCCACTACGCTGTTCCCCGGCTTCCTGACTTTCTGGCTTGTCTGACTATCCGTTCCTTTTACCGAACTTTGGCTATGTTTTGAGTACATTTGTTCTATTTACTTTTATTATTAAACAAGTGTGATTTAACTGTCTCTGTCTGATTTATGGTTTCTGACAGGTTCCAACCCTTACCCAAATAGGGAACAGATCGGGGTCATCGTAAAGGGTCCTAACCCCTGCTTACAACTTTGGGTCTCAAAGATCTTGCCAATATAATCCCACAGAGATAGAGGAGACAGTCAGGCGATTTGGGATGAAATGACCCTTTATTAAAAAGGTGGAAAGGCTGAAATGGAAAAAATTCAAGATTTCTTTTTTTAATTCATTAAAATCTTCCAAAAAAATGCATTTAAAAAACCGCTGCGCAAAAACCGTATGACATAAAAAAATGCATTTTTATTCTGTAGGGTCTTAAAAAAACGCTGCGCAAAAACCGTGTGACATAAAAAATTGCCATTTTATTCTGCAGGGTCTCTGCTAAAAAATGTATTTTTATATAATGTTTGGGGGTTCTAAGTAATTATTTAGCAAAAAATACAGATTGTGTCAGATGTCAGAAAAAGTCCTGGTCGGCAAGTGGTTAAAATGAGTATGTATTGTATGCTACCTCTATGCACAGTGCAGTAAATAATGTAAATTTGTAAAAACAGTATTATATAAGAGATGTTCTTGAGGTCCTTTTGAGCTGCTTCTAAACTCTGTTTGAGCTGCTTTTAGCCATTTTTGAAATCCTATTGATTTGAAATAAAAATAGATTCTTATGCCCCGTACACACAGTCGGACATTCCGACCACAAAATCCGTCGGATTTTTTCCGATGGATTTTGGACGAAACTTGTGTTGCATACACACGGTCGGACAAAGTTGTCGGAAAATCCGATCATTCAGAACGCAGTGACGTAAACCACGTACGACGGGAGAGGCCAGTAGCCAATAGCTTTCGTCCCCAAATTTATTCTGAGCATGCAGGGCTGGTGCAAGAATTTTTGACACCCTAGGCGAAATCTAATTTTGCCACCCCCCCCCCCCCCCCTCCTGGCTCCACCGTTTTCCCTGCCCATGTATACCCCACTATTTTAACAAAGCTCCCATCAAATGCAGCCTCACCAGCGCCCATCACATTTTTGCATCACCAGCGCCCATAAATGAATGTCTGCTTGCTTCCATTCATTCAGGAGTCGGGACGCAGACATAGTCCACCACCGCGCCTCTGACACTATGTGTGAACGGAACAGCGGCTGCCTGCTGATGCCGAGACTTAGTTGCTTGCTGCAGAGAGAAGAGAGTAGGAACACCAGTGGCCAGGCGCCCTAGGCAGCAGGGCGCCCTAGGCGGCTACCTAGTTTGCCTAGTGGTAGCACCGGCCCTGTGAGCATGCGTGGCACATTGTGCGTCGGAAATCCTATACACACGATCGGAAAAAGTCAGATCGGATTTTGTTGTCGGAAAATTTAAGGTCCTGCTCTCGGAAATTCCGACGGAAAAAGTCTCTTATTTTCCATCAACATAATCCGATCGGATGTACAGGGCATTACACAAGCAAATTACCATTTTCAGTTACTACATGCACAGCTAGGATGTTGTTGCAGACCCCTTTTTAAATGCCTGTTCTATATATTCAACTTTTAACATCCTTTAAAGCTTTGTTTCGGTACTTTTGGCTCAGATCTGGTTATTTTAAGACATGTAAGTAATTTATTACCAATCTCAAAGCTTGTGTTTGCTTTCTTTGAGGGACAAGCACTGTCACAGCACGGAGCAAAGAAAGATATATTTACAGGTAATAGTGAAGGAAACTGCTGTTGTACAAAACATGAATTGTTCTCGACTTTGTAAATACTTTCCATTGACCTTGGAGTGACAGATTTAAAACGCGCACTTCCAGCAGGTTGGCCCACGTGCTGAAGACAAGACACCGCGGTGCTAATTTAACTCAGACATTGCCTTCCAGACAAGAGAGGTCAGGACACTTTCCTCTGCCTTTATAAGAGAACCGTTCCCCATTTTCAACAGCAGCGTGGATAACTAGATGAAAATTTAACCTTGTGCGTTTTGTGGTCGTGCATATGTGTAAAAAAGCACTTGACTGATGTACGACTATACAAAATAATTTCACAAGTCAGTGCCTCCACAACAAGGCTGCATAATTGTATTGAGCAGTGACACCTCTCTTTCCATAGACCTCGTGTCCGATCATGGCGGGGTCACAAAGAAGAGGGCGCATAGATGGAAAAGACATATTGCATAGCTAAATAACCCATAAAGGAATTTTACAAAAAAATAGGCACAATGTCAATCAAATGTTCATTCTGTTAAGATGCCAGTTGAAACATACACTATATTACCAAAAGTATTGGGATGCCTGCTTTTACACACACATGAATTTAATGGCATCCCAGTCTTAGTCTGTAGGGTTCAATATTGAGTTGGCCCACCCTTTGCAGCTATAACAGCTTCAACTCTTCTGGGAAGGCTGTCCACAAGGTTTAGGAGTGTCTATGGGAATGTTTGACCATTCTTCCAAATGCGCCTTTGTGAGGTTAGGCACTAATGTTGGACGAGAAGGCCTGGCTCGCAGTCTCTACTCTAATTCACCTCAAAGATGTTCTATCGGGTTGAGTTCTGGACTCTGTGCAGGCCAGTCAAGTTCTTCTGCCCCAAACTCGCTCATCCATGTCTTTATGGACCTTGCTTTGTGCACTGGTGCGCAGTCATGTTGGAACAGGAAGAGGCCTTCCCCAAACTGTTCTTACAAAGTTGGGAGCATGAAATTGTCCAAAATGTCTTGGTATGCTGACATCTTAAGAGTTACCTTCACTGGAACTAAGGGGCCAAGCCCAACCCCTGAAAAACAACCCCACATCATAACCCCCCCTCCACCAAATGATTTGGATGGCAAACAGGCTCAAACTGAGTTTTTGTGTTTGCTTATGAAGCCAAATGAGAATTCCTGATGTTAGATCTTTATATGTGACTAAGTGTATCACTTGGGGGGTTTCTTCCACCCCAAACTCGCTCATCCATGTCTTTATGGACCTTGCTTTGTGCACTGGTCCAAAGCACTCGTCCATCAGCTCCGGGTGCAGGCGCCGGCATCATTACTAAGGGAAACAGGAAGTGAAGCCTTACGGCTTCACAGCCTGTTTCCTACTGCTCATGCGCGAGTCTCTGTGTGTCTCCCAGAAGGCAGCGGGGGGAGGGCCCAGACATTACGTAGTTCATTGTGCGGCGATCTTTCCTCGGAAGTGGGAGCAGATACCTGGATTTGACAGGTATCTGCTTCCCCCATCCCCCCTGAAAGGTGGCAAATGTGGCAACGGAGGGGGGAAGGAATCCGATCAGCAGAAGTTCCATTTATGGGTAGAATGCCGCTTAAACTGTGTGTCGCGATATCCCCGCAGGAGCCGCTGGTGAATAAGAGATCCCCACCCTGCACAGCCAGGCACACAGAATTTTCCATAGCACTCTTCAGTCAAGAAATAGTCCTTGCAGCTTTGCTTTTGTATATTTATTAGGGGTATTGAACTTGGATGGGGTTAAGGGTATTATGGAATGCCCACTTGACTTTAGCAGAACTTTTCAGGGACAACTTCTTCTGTACAGTCTATTTACACAATCCTCAGCTCTTCCAGCAAAACACTTACTTGAAGCACAAAATTCCCAGGACCAACTGGTACACTGTTAGGTGATCTGACAGTAGGGCTCAGTCAGATTTTAGCAAATGCCCTTTACAGGCATGGACCGCGGGCCCCTTGGTTGTGTAGCAAAGTCCTAGTGCCCAGCTGTCCTTTTGTGGCTACTGATCCCAGCACTATTTCTTCAGGCACTTCCAGCCTACCTGGCTGCAGCTGCCCATTTCTCTAGCCCTTCTGGGTAAGCTTCCACAGTCCTCTCAGACTGCTCTCACCCAGTCCTTTCAAGCTGCCTTTCAGTCCTCCCCAACTGTATTAACACTCACCAGCCCAGCTGGCTGTCTTCTCCTGGACGTGCTCACTGGCTCCTGCTGTCCTCACACCTGCTCCCATACCACTGGACAGGATTCCTCCTTGGGATATCAGACAATCCCTACTGCACCTGAGCTCCCAGGCCGAGGTCACCCCCCCCCCGCCCCCCAGATTAGGGGGTTACCCTTAAGGGCCCACCGACAGCCTCCTAGAACTGCAACTACAACTTCCACCTGAACTATCCTGCACAGCTGGGCTGACCCTGAGTATTTGAGGGGCCCTGCTCCCTGCCAACCCATCTGTTGGGGATTGGTCAGAGCCCTCAAAAATACTCCACACAGCTGCTCCTCACTTACCTGCCATTCTTCTGGCAAGTTCCAGACAGAGGTCCCAGAGATGCTGCCTGATGAGTCATACCAGCCTCCCTGGATCACTCACCCAACCCAGATTAAACACAGGCTTGGCTGCCAGTCAAGCCAAAACATTTACCTACACTAACAAAAATCTAATACTACTTACTCTAGCACAGTAAAGGATGCTACATGTGTCCTGAACCAGAGCCAACATGGGGGATGCAGACTTTGGTGAAGGCAGAGTTCGGAGGTACTATAAGTATTCAGTGTCTTCTATTGCAATGACCGTTTTTTGAAATTCTACTGGGAAGCAACAGAGTCACTTTTAAGGTGGAGCCTTGTAGACTACCGAGTTTAGCGATACCACATGTGTGAGACTTTTCCACAGTGTGGCCATATAAAGAGGACCAACATGCAGGGAGCACCGTCAGGTGTTCTAGGGACATAAGTTTAAAATCTAATTTGACTACCTATTACACTTTCGTGAGGCACTGTTGTGGCATGAATGGGGATGGATGGAACGTGGATGGGGATGGTTGAGCATGAATGAGTATGGCCAGGTACGGCTGAGTATGGCTGGGTATGACTGAGTACGATTGAGTATGGCTGGGTATGGCTGAGGAAGGCTGGGTCCGGCTGGGTATGGCTGGGTACGGCTGGGTATGGCTGAGTATGGCTGGGTATGACTGAGTACGATTGAGTACAGCTGGGTCCGGCTGGGTAGGGCTGGGTCCGGTTGGGTACAGCTGGGTACGGCTGGGTACGGCTGAGTATGGCTGGGTATGGCTAATTTTGGATGGGGTGGATGGGATGGCTGAGCATGGATGGATGGATGGATTAGTATTGCTGAGGATGGATGGATGGATGAGTATACTGAGTATCCTGTTTTCTTTGTATTTCTTCCTTTATGTGAATTCCCTAGTGTTCTTACTAGTCCCCTTGCTTTCCTATTAAAAACTGACCACACTAAGCAGAAAAGCACACCGTAGTCAGTTCTCTAGGTATGCTGGAAACTCAGCCTGCTCTCCTCCAATGATCAGACTTGTCCTGACATGCCCCCCGCTGCACAGCCATTCACTTAGAAGCTTGTGTCCTGTTGCTTCTCCCCCCCCCCAGCTCTTACGCAGCAGAGAACAGAGGAACTTGTTATCATTTATAAAAAAAAAAAAGGGGAAACAAGGTATTTATCATTTATTTTTGTATATATATACAAAAATGTTTTCCCTTTCATTTTTATTTTAAACTGAATGGGTTGTTTTACAAAGTGATTATTATTTATTATTATTTATACTTCAACGGTTGGGCTTTGGCCCTAACTTTTTACAGTGGATAGATTCCCTCTATAGCCAACCACAGACGTACATCAAGTATTCTGGATTTCATTCTGACTGTTTCCCTATTTGGAGGGGTACCAGACAGGAATGCCCGGTCTCACCCCTAATCCTTGCCCTAGCAAATGAACCCTTGGCAACCCTGATCAGAGCTAATCCAAAAATTAAGGGTCTGGAGGTTGCCTCCACGACCCATAAACTATGCTTGTTTGCTGACGAGGCCTTACTATTTATCACTTCCCCTTATACAACCCTCACAAATCTGTTCCACATTTTGGATAAATTTGCACTGGTGTCTGGGCTGGAGATCAATCCATCCAAATCCAGGGCTCTCAATTGTCTCGTTTCCACTGTGCGATCGGTTCGGGTCGGTACAGTTTGGAAGGGTTGGCATGGTCCGGCCTATTCAGCTGAGCGTCTCCACTGCAAGTCGGACCACCAGGGTCCATACGGGGTATAGAAAAAATGCCTAGCGCGGCCTCACACTGATTGGCAGACGTTTTTCTGTCCGCCAATCAGTGGAATGTATCGTAGCTCCGCCCTAACCGGACCATTTTCTATGGCCCCACATCTGAAGCAGGACCCGGAATGGTGCGGTATGGTTCAGTTGTATGGGCCGCTTTCATAATGGAAACACTGAAAATAGCGTACCGTACCGAACCGTACCGAACCGATCCGCTCAGTGGAAACGAGGCAAATGTGTCCCTTCCACATCCTCAGTTTACCCACCTAGAGAATACATTCCAATTTCTAGACAGAATTCCCCACCACCTTAAAAAATGGCAGCCTTGGGTAGACCATTTTCTACCCTCGGAATTCGACAAATCCCTCTTAGAGCCCTGACTCCCCTCTACCCCCCTCTAGTTTAGGAGATGCTTTATGATATGGGCCCCTCGCAGTGCCATTGACCTCCCTCGCAGCTCTTCGGCCTCCCCTGTGCACGCTCCCTGCGCGCGCCGTGATCACTGAGTCTCTGAGACTCAGTGATCAGCGATCCGAGTAAGGGGCGGGTCCCGGCCCCTTATCATGTGATCAGCTGTCAGCCAATGACAGCTGATCACATGATGAAAACAAAAGCTCGGTGATCGTTTTTTTTCCCTCCTCACGCTGACAGCGGAGGAGAAAAAAAAAGCCGATCACCGACTCATGTTAAAGGGACATCGGTCCCGAAAAGTCAGAGGCAATTATGCCTCATGTAATGCCCACAAGTGCCACCTATCAATGCCCATAACTGCCACCTGTCAATGCCCATAACTGCCACCTGTCAATGCCCACAAGTGCCACCTGTCAATGCCCACAAGTGCCACCTATCAATGCCCACAAGTGCCACCTATCAATGCCCACAAGTGCTGCCAATCAGTGCCACCTAAAAGTGCTGCCTATCAGTGTAACCCATCAGTGCCCATCACTGCCACCCATCAGTGCCCATCACTGCCACCTATCGGTGCCCATCACTGCCGCCTTATCAGCGTACATCAATGACGGACAAAAATTACCCATTTAAAATTTTTATAACAAAATTAAAAAAAATAAAACATATTTTTTTTTTTTAATTCTGTCTTTTAATTTTTTTTTAACAAAAAATAAAAATCGCAGAGGTGATCAAATACCACCAAAAGAAAGCTCTTTTTGGGGGGAAAAATGATAAAAATGTAATTTGGGTACAGTGTTGTATGACCGCGCAATTGTCATTCAAAATGCGACAGCGCTGAAAGCTGAAAATTAGTCTGGATAGGAGGGGGGTTTAAGTGCCCAGTAAGCAAGTGGTTAATATACTGCTGTTCTACACCTCTCTGTATCCCCAACACCAATAATGCTTGTTGGAATTCCTTACTCATTGTCAACAATGTATTGGTTAATTGAAAACGATGAATACCCTTTGTCAAGCTTTTGATATGTTAACAATAAAAAAATTTGAACAGAAAAAAGTAAATGAAACTTGGACCCCTTACTTCTTCTACAAAGATTAGTCCCCTCTTGCGTCCCAATGGTAACTTCCATACTCCTGAAACTCACCTTACGCTTGGCGATTGGCAGTGACTTGCCCCCATTCAATTCCCTTTTTTATTTTTCTTCCTTTTCCTTCTTTCGCCTTCTTTTCTAGTCCTGTACTTTCCTACTCTTGATGTGTCTCTATTGTTCTTTGAATAACTACAAAAACCATAGGAATGGCAATTGCTACCGAATGTCGCATATAATAACTACTGATTCGCTATAACTTGTCTTTTTTTTATTTTTTTTAACTCTGCTATGTACTTTTATGCCACCTCCTGTGATTCTATGAGGTTGATGTACTAAAGGAAAATAGACTGTGCACTCTGCAAGAGCAGTTGCTCCAGAGCTTAGTAAATGAGGGGAAGCTCTGTGACTTCCATCATCCAATCATGTGCAAGCAAAAATGCAGTTTTTTTTTCCCCTTGCTCGTGATTGGTTATTCTTTGCAAAGTGAAGCTTTACCTCATTTACTATGCTCTGGAGCAACTTTGCATAACCTATTTGCCTTTAGTAAATGAACCCCTATGTCTGTTAGGGGTTGATTTGCTTAAGTCAAATAGACTGTGCACTTTGCAAAGTGCAGTTGCACTCTGCAAATACAGTTGCTCCACTGCTTAGTAAATGAGGGAGAGCTCTGCTGACTTCCATCATCCAATCATTTGCAATCAAAACATAATTTTTTTTTCTTGTATGTGATTGGGTATTCTTTGCATAGTGAAGCTGTACCTCATTTACTAAGCTCTAAAGTAGGGCTCTCCAAACTTCACCCCGATGGCTAGATGTGGTCCTTTGCTAGCCTTTATCCGACCTTTGGGGCACTATTCCTCCCACTGACCCCAGCAATGGGGCACTATGTCTTCCACTGATACCAATGATGGGATACTATTCCTCCTACTAATACCAATAATGGGGCACTACTCCTTCTACTGACCACCAACCCTGAGGCCATATTTATTCTCACTGATGTTGGGCTTGGGGCATTTTTGACCCCCGCTGGCCACAATCTGGCCCTCCTAAAGTCTGAAGGACAGTAGACTTGACCTTTGTTGGAAAGTTTGGAGACTCCTGCTCTAAAGCAACCGCATTTGCAGAGTGCAGTCTGTTTGCCTTTAGTAAATCAGCCACTTAGTGTCACATTGCATTGTCACATCCTATAAATAAAGAATTTATAAAAAAGTAAATGAAAGCAAACACAAAAATTTGATCTTTTGACCTTTGTATAATAAAAAATCCAGTGGTTAATAAATATCCACAAAATAAAGCTCTATCTAGTTCAGAATGATATGGCATTCATGTGTGTACAGCAGTGCATTGATAGAGTAATTATAATGGGGAAAACACTGCGCTAACCCAAAAATGATGTGTACTGATATATAACAACAAAATAAATATCAGAGTATAAAATAGTGAAAATTTAGATATATCGTGAAAATATATGTGAAAGCAGCCAACACCCTAACAAACAAAGTCAAATAAACAAGTAAAAACCAATGTGTAGCGCTAACATAAATAAGTGGATAAGTAGTGAAACTAAATAGTTCACAAATAACAAGTAATTAATGTGTAAAAAGTCCAAAATTGTGCCAAAAACAATAATGAATGGTGAAAGTCCTTGCTCAAAGGCAACCTATCATGTGACATAAGACATCCTATTCACATGGAATGCTGAAATATTGAAGGGTCACTGAAGACACAGATTCAAGTATGTATACACACAAATAAACCTCCAACGGCTATGAAATGAATACGCAAAATCAGCAAACCCGACGCGTTTCGACCAATCGGTCTTCTACTGGGGCTTGCTGATTTTGAGACTCCCATATTGCTTTTATGTTGCTCATATTTGAATTTTTGTATTTTATATGCTTTGTACTGCATGGGCTAATCCCCCTTTGTATCATCATCTATACCCCACATTCAATAAATTAGTGGCGGATTTACACTATTGGAGTCCTTTTTTTTTCCTTTTTCTTGTTCCCTGTTTTTGGGTTTTTCGTGGTGCCACATGCCATTGTGGACCATTCTGGATGACATGTTGGAGCCATATCGGAGGATTTCGGAATATCTACTTGGGAATCCATCTTGGACCCGGAGGTGTGCTGTCTGAATCTAGCCTTTGGTCTACCTGGTACCATCTACAGAGATTACCCTAAGCCTATCTGACCCACTGCCGTATGGTAGGTGGGTCCAACATCATTGGTAAGCGTATTCATTTCATAGCCGCATACTTGAATCTGTGTCTTCAGTGACCCTTCAATATTTCAGCATTCCATGTGAATAGGATGTCTTATGTCACATGATAGGTTGCATTTGAGCAAGGACTTTCACCATTCATTATTGTTTTTGGCACAATTTTGGACTTTTTACACATTAATTACTTGTTATTTGTGAACTATTTAGTTTCACTACTTATCCACTTATTTATGTTAGCGCTACACATTGGTTTTTACATTGATAGAGTAATTGTCAGTCAAACTATCACAGTGCTGGAAATTGAAAAATGTCCTGGTAATGAAGAGTATAAACAGGCTGGTACTCAACTGGCTAAAAATCTCATTTGCATTCCCTCTATGGACCCAAATTACTATAGAACATTATTCCAAATAGAGCATCCGAACACAGAAGTGCTCTTTTGTCACAGAAGAACTTCTGACAAAAATGGGGCTTCTCTACGGCCAGCTTGGCTTGTGTCAATAAAATAATATTTCACATTTAAAGGGAAAAAAAAAAAAAAAATCACACAGAGACAGAAAAAAACAGTGACATGTTTGCTAATAATGTATTTTATGAACCCCCATCTGGCCAGGAAAAGGTCAGAAAATAATGGCAGCTGCTCCTTAAGTGATTGGTGAGAGAGGGAAAAATGGCCCTCATCTAGCCATGACAAGCGCGGCTGTGACATCATATAAATGCCATAATTGGGAAGTGGTAAATTGAACAGGGCAAGCATTGATGTGTCAATAAACAAGTTCAAGGTGACATGTTGGATCAATACTGCGCGACAGGAGTCATCCGACAAATTTACTGCAAAGTAATTGGGTGCAAAATGACTCAAGTCAACCTTCAAACAGCAGAAATATCAGACGGTTAGAAAAGACAACTGTTCCTTCGTGTCGGCGGCGGAGGAGATTCTCATCTCCGTCTTGTGTCCTATGTGTGATGGAACAGAGATGGACGGTAGCCTGCAAAAGCATGCTTCATAAATCAAGCCTAAAGGCTGACTTCGCACCTATGCGTTGCAGTAACGCGTGATATGCATTTTACAGCGTGTTACCACAATAAATAATAGCTCACAATTTAGAATGGCACCCAATGCTCCTGGCCAGCACACCTCAATGCACCAATGGGAGCTATCTGAGAGCCAAAGTTGAAAAGAGTGGTACATGTCTGGTTTAACTGTAAATCCCACTCAGCATTCATAGGCTTCCTTAATACAACTCATGTTAGTGTGTAAAATACTGGATGCATTGGCTAATTGTAAAGGATATGCACACTTTGGCTCTTTAAACATATACAGGATACCAAGTATAACCTCTTATATTTCTGCATTTTCTTTGCATGTGCCATGACAGGCCATTCATCCGTTTACATAAAGCTAGTCTCTGCACTGTCACTGCAGACAAGGAATATGAACAAGGAAGGATTTTTTTCCAAGAGCGATAATTATATATAAACTATATTACCAAATGTATTGGGACCCCTGTCTTTACACGCACATGAACTTTATTGGCATCCCAGTCTTAGTCCGTAGGCTTCAATTGATTGTGGAAGGAAAGTAAAGGTTTTCTGTCAAATCTGTTGGGGTATACTTATTTATTCTGAGTGTATATATATATATAGATATCTATCTATTTATCTATCTATCTATCTATCTATCCATCTATATATATATATATATCTATATATACATATATATATATATATGTATATATACACTAGATTACCAAAATCATTGGGACACCTGCTGTAAGAGAACTGTCAGAATACATTCTGTGCGCACACTTACGGGCCTGCGCGCGCTCATGCGCATGCGTGTGCGCATCGTGCGCGTGCACGCGCAGCAGCGCGCCCCTAAACCCAGTTGGCGTCAGACGGCCTATTTAATCACATGCCGAACCACATGTAGGACGTCCTCCCAGAACCTTGCTCCCGTGCGCCCCCCCGGGGCGCGCACTCAGGAACATTCGTGACCGCCGGGTCCTCGCATCACAGTTAACGGTAAACGGCCGCTGATATCGGCCGTTTACCGCGTGATCGCTCCGTCAAATGACAGAGCGATCACATGTACACAAACCGGTGTCACATCATGACGCCGGTTCCTCCCTCCCCTCTCTGTACCGATCGGTACAGTGAGAGGGGAGAAGCGGAGAGGGGGAGAGATGGGACCAGCGCTGTGGGCTGGATGTGTAGTGCCCACAGCGCTGGTCAGTGACAGCAGTGTGGAATACTCTGCCTGCAATGTGCAATACACTGCCACCACTGTGCAATACTCTGCCACCACTGTACAATACTCTGCCACCACTGTGCAATACTCTACCAATACTGTGCAATACTGCAACACTGCAATACTCTGTCAATACTCTGCCAATACTCGCCAATACTCTGACAATACTTGCCAATAGTCTGACAATACTCGCCAATACTCTGCAATAAATTTTAATAGAAACAAACTATTTTTATTTATTTTTTTACTGAATTTTCAGTATTTTTTAATTTATAGCGTAAAAAATAAAAAACCCAGCGGTGATTAAATACCACCAAAAGAAATCTCTATTTGTGTGAAAAAAAGGACAAAAAGTTTTTTTGGGTACAGTGTTGCATGACTGAGTAATTGTCATTCAAAGTGTGAGAGCACCGAAAGCTGAAAATTGGTCTGGTTAGGAAGGGGGTTTAAGTGCCCAGTGGGTAAGTGGTTAAAGGGTGCCCTGACTGGTCTTTCAGCTGTGCTCCTGATACCCTGAACTTGTGATTTCCTGTCTGAATACCTGACCTTGGCTCCTGTTTGACCCTGCTTCTGGATCCTGCTTATCTGATCTCTGGCTTTTTACTCAGGCTCTCCACTGACCTTGCTTCTGGACTGTGTTTACCTGATCCCTGGCTCCTGATCCTGGCTTCTCATCTGACCTTGCCTTTGCCTGATATCCTGGTACCTCACAAACGAACCCGGCTTCCTTTGTGACCTCGCTCCAGTGTCTTGTTGGGCTCAGCACTTCTGCAACTACAGTCCTGCGACTAGCTGCGACTTCCTACAACGGGGCTCTGGGTCTTCTCCTACGGGCACTCGTGTTCCTCCTGGCCCTTGGCTCCTTCTGTTCCACCCTCAGCGGGACCTGGGCTGGAGATACAAGAGAGGCCAACCTCGTCAATTTAGTCTACCTTCAGCTACGTGACACCTGCCTTTACACGCACATGAACTTTAATGGCATCCCAGTCTTAGTCCAGGGGTCAATATTGAGTTGCCCCACCCTTTGCAGCTAAAACAGCTTTAATTCTTCTAGGAAGGCTGTCCACAAGGTTTAGGAGTGTGTCTATGGGAATGTTTGACCATTCTTCCAGAAGAGCATTTGTGAGGTCAGGCACTGATGTTGACGAGAAGGTCTGGCTCGCAATATTCGCTCTAATTCATCCCAAAGGTGTTCTATCAGGTTGAGGTGCGGGCCAGTGAAGTTCCTCCACCCCAAACCCGCTCATCCATGTCTTTATGGACCTTGCTTTGTGCACTGGTCCAAATCATTTGGTGGAGGGGGGATTATGGTGTGGGGTTGTTTTTCAGGGGTTGGGCTTGGCCCCTTAGTTCCAGTGAAGGGAACTCTTAAGGCTTCAGCATACCAATACATTTTGGACAATTTCCTGCTCCAAACTTTATGGGAACAGTTTGGGGATGGCCCCTTCCTGTTCCAACATGACTGCGCACCAGTGCACAAAGCAAGGTCCATAAAGACATGGATGAGCGAGTTTGGAGTGGAGGAACTTGACTGGCCTGCACAGGGTCTTGACTTCAACCTGATAGAACACCTTTGGGATGAATTAGCCAGGCCTTTTTGCCAACATCAGTTCCTGACCTCACAAATGCGCTTCTGGAAGAATGGTCAAACATTCCCATAGACACACTCCTAAACCTTGTGGACAGCCTTCCCAGAAGAGTTGAAGCTGTTATAGCTGCAAAGGGTAGGCCAACTCAATATTGAACCCTATTGAACTAAGACTGGGATGCCATTAAAGTTCATGTGCATGTAAAGGCAGGTGTCCCAATACTTTTGGTAATATAGTGTATACATAGGTTGCAGTGCATTGAGGCAATCGTTGAAGATTACAAACTGCCAGTAGCAGGCAGTCACTGCTTAAGTCTTGGCATAGATGGCTTGAATTTCAGCTATTAAGCATGCAAGAGACAGAGAGAAAATCAGTTGCTTCCCTTCTCCATGCTAAACAGCGTTGATGGAGGAATCTCCATTGTATTCAGGCAGCTGTGGCTCCTACAGCTGATGGCATTGCTGGATTGGGATTCCTCTTGATAAGATGCTGTCACTCTTTAGGCGATAATTGGTGGTGCTTTTAGGATCATCCACAGCTCAAATTATGTGGAAATTGGCCAAATTTATGGCAGTCTAATGGGGCCTTAAATTTAGCTCCGGTGTAAAGACCACCTCTCCAGAACAACCAAGGCATTACTGATCTCTCTAGATGGATATTCTGTCTTCTCTGATTTGCTTTGCTGAAATTTCAGCAAAATTGGTCATGTTTTGGTGAAATTTATGCTATATGCGTGCTTTGGAATTAATACTTAAGGCAAAATTTTGGGGGTTTAAGGTTGTATTTAAGCTTGGAATGCTGACTGTGTATGTTCTGAGTGTTCTCTTGTGTCTTTCTGGATTTAGTTTGCTGTTAGGATGCTTTGGACAATGGTCATGACTAGTGTAGTCCTGATAAGACCCCTTAGCTGTGACCATAAACCCCATAAACTTAACTTAATTAATGAATAAGAGACCACACCGGTTATGGAGTTAAATGGCCATAACAGCTATTTATTTTAAATACCAAAATAAGAACTCCAGTTTCTTATTCAACAAATAAAACATAAATAACAATAACAATAAACACTTTCAGACCCCCTGCTGAAAACAAAACAAAACAGGTTAAACCCCAATATATATGTTGGTCAGTGACGGAGCTAAGTGCTTAAAGCACAACCTGATATCAACTGATATCAACACAAGGGGGCACTGCAGGAGATAAAGAAACCCATGGGTCTCTACCGTACCGCCCGATAACCAACATTCCCGCAGTGCACGATACCATTATACATCAACAACGTTTGATGTAACAAGGAGGGGCCATCTATTGATGAGCCCCCCACCCACTTACCACCAGTATACCTGCTGCCGTCACTGACCAACTAAACAACCAACGCCACAGCCTGAAAAGGAAGACACCTCACCCTTGATGGCACCTCCACACCCGCAGGGCCGCCTGGATACCCTCTTGCAAACCCAAAGACCAAAGGTCTATACCCACATCTGAAAGATGTACACCATCCCTTCTCAAATACATCCCCACATTAACCTCCAACTCCTGGTGGCGAACAACTAGGCCACCTTGCCATGCCATGAAACGTCCCACCACTTTATTAACCCGGATCCTGGCTTTATTGATCCTGAACACCGACCTGGCCATGCGCCAATTAGTTCTGGCTACCATGTCAGACCAAATTAATATGGTGCCCGGGAATGTGGCCCGGAGGAACATAATGTCCGCTTTGATATCAGCTATCAAGTCCCTCACGGTCCGTACACCCAAATCATTGCCTCCGGCGTGAATCACCAACACTTCAGGTGGTCGGTCCAGCCATGCGTACCTTTCAACCTCCGGGACAACTCTGCCCCACATCATACCCGGCCTACCCAACCACCGGATAACTGCCTCCCTCCTGGAGATGCCCAGCTGTCTCCCACCTGGTCTCACGTCCCCCCTCCTGGCTCCCCAGCAAACGTAGGAATGGCCAAGGATCCATACAAGGAGTTGTCGCCCTGCATTTGTAACAACAAGTACAACGTACAACGTTACACGCACAACACCCCACGCTACCTTAACATTATGCAGTACTCCTTCATACCAATCAATACTTATGTTATACGTTACTTATATTAATAACCAAAACCCCCCCCCCCCCCCCCCCTTTTTTTTTTAATCACACACCAACTGTGGCCTAACATAACTACGGAATCGCTGAGATTCCCATCTACCTAACTTTTGCACATCCGCTTCATCCAACCCACACCTGACGGCTTCTGTAGCTGCCCCAATGCGGAAGGAGTGTGACGCGTAGGCGTGACTATCCAAACCCAACCTCCCCAAACACTTTCTTAGCACCGCCACAAACTGAAACTTGGACAAGTACCGTCCGTCCGCATGCAATAACAGCGGACCCTCCCCCTTTGGTCTCACTGCCAGAAACTTTCTCACCGTCATTAAAGGGCACACCCCGCACCCCTGTACCGCAAACAAACTCACCTGCGTCCCTCTTCCTCTTTGGTCCGTTTTTGATCTTCTCACCCTGACTGTAACCCTGTCGTCCCTTACTTCCACATCCTGAACCATCAAACCCCCAGCCACCTCTTTTGAAGGGCTAACCAATTCCCCAATACGGAACGCTCCAAAGAATGCCAATGCAAACGCAACTGAAAACAACCTCACTTCATACTCTGACTGACACACCCCTTCTAGCTGTGCACCGATATCTAACAAGTTCCCAAATGTGATGGGGCGCCGCTTGTCCCTACTCCTATGCGACTTCCGATAACCCTTTATGGCTTGCTTTACCCAGAAATCCTTCGTCAGATCCTCCCTTCTCCTTAATTTGAACCAAAACGCAAGCCCCGCCATCCTTTTTTCAATTGCCGACACCGATTTCCCTGTTTCCATATCCCTGGCCACCAAATCGAGCAACAACAACCTGTCTCCAGGGTTCTCCCCCCGGAACCTGCCGTATCCCGGAGGTCAGTCCATTCCTTCCACACTTTAGAATAAGCCAACCATGTCGACTCACTTACGGACCTCCGAATCCACTCTGCCGTGGTTCCAATGCTAACTCCCACATCCAGCCCGGGCATGGAACACCCTCCGCTCGTGCTTTCGGCGCCAGCTCCCTGAACTTGTCCCACTGAAAGCGAGACAAGGCATCAGCTAGAGTGTTCTCAACACCCGGGATGTGAACAGCATACAAAAAGATGTTCAACCGCATGCAACGCAACACCAGATGTCTCATCAATCTGATGACAGGAGGTGAAGCCGCAGACATGTTGTTAATCACCTGAACCACCCCCATGTTATCGCAGTTCAGCCTTAACTTGAGGTTCCTGCACGACTCTCCCCACAACTCTAAAGCCAGCACCACCGGAAACAATTCCAGCAGTACCAAATTTTTCTGAAAACCCAACTTTAACCATGACTGCGTCCAGGGTTCAGCACTCCACTGGCCCTGCAAAAACGCCCCATAACCCGTAGATCCAGCGGCGTCTGTCAGCAGCTCCACATCGAAATTACTTACCGCTCCCGACATCCAAACCGCCCTCCCATTGTATTGTCCCAGAAACTGATCCCATATCCTCAAATCTTCTCTGTGTTCCTTGTTCAGCCTAATGAAATGTGTCGGCATCCGCACCCCTTTAGTTGCTGCTGACAACCGCCTACAAAATATCCTACCCATGGGAATAATCCTGCACGCAAAATTCAACTTTCCCAACAAAGATTGTAACGTGCGCAACTGAACCTTCTTCCAACCACAAACCTCTCCCACCATTTTTCTCCAATCCACCACCTTTTCTTCCGGCAACCTGCATTCCATGGCCATGGAATCTATCACTATGCCTAAAAAACTCAACTCTGTCCGCGGGCCCTCCGTTTTATCGGCTGCCAACGGCACCCGAAACTTCTCCGTAATGTGCTGCAACGTGGACAACAGTATCGCACACACATTGGAAGATGGAGGACCCACGCACAAAAAATCATCCAGGTAGTGGATGACAGAATCGATCCCTGTCACATCCCTCACCACCCATTCCAAAAAGGAACTAAACGCCTCAAACATGGCGCAAGAAATTGAACAACCCATCGGTAGACACCGATCAACATAGAACTCACCCTCCCAGCAACAGCCCAATAAATGAAAACTCTCGGGGTGTACCGGTAACAACCGAAATGCTGATTCCACGTCAGATTTCGCCATCAGCGGCCCTTTTCCGTACCGCCGCACCCAACGCACCGCGGCGTCAAACGACGTGTACGACACCGTACACTCCTCCGGGTCTATAAAATCATTGACCGAGCCCCCTTTTGGGAATGACAAATGGTGAATGAGCCGAAACTTATTCGGCTCTTTCTTGGGTACCACACCTAACGGGGACACCACCAAATCCTCTAACGGCTTAACCTTAAATGGTCCCACCATCCTACCCAAGCCTACTTCCTTGGAGAGTTTTTCCGACACTACCTCAGGGTGTTGCAAGGCAGATTTCAAGTTCTTGGCCAGTGGCGGAATAACTGACAATGTACACGGAATCTTGAAACCCTCCTTAAAACCCCTGCTCAACAAAACCGCCGCCCCCCTGTCCGGGTATCTATTTAGAAAAGGCTCCATCCTTTCCCACATCACCGGCGTCGTCCCTCTTGTGGCCAGCATCCCCTCCCCGCTTACCTTTTTTAAAACACTTGGCGAGAGTGTGACCCCCCCCGCATCATGAACATTCATGTTTGAATTTACAGGTTCCACCAAATTTACAGGCCCCCTCATTAAACTGCCAACATACCCCCCACTTCTTACCGGCTGAAGGTCCCGAGGCCTGGCTACCTCCGGCCCCCCCTGAAATGTCTGAGCCGGCGTCTTAGCCGACGCCATCAGCTTCATCCAGAGGCTAATATCTTTATGATCCCACCTTAATGCCGGACGGACAGCCCTTCGCTGACGAAACTGCTCGTCGTACCGCAGCCACGCTGATCCGCCATAAACTCTATAAGCCTCCCCAATTGCGTCCATGTAGCAGAACAACGCCGAACAATGTTCGGGGTTCTTCTCCCCAATCACTCCCGCCAAAATGGCAAACGCCTGGAGCCAATTGGCGAAAGTCCGCGGAATTAGCCTATACCTCCTTTTTTCCTCATCATCTTTTTTGCTACTATCCGGTTTCACCCTATCAAGGTTGAATTTTTCCAGGGGGAGCAAAGAGAAAATCTCCACGTACTCCCCCTTCCAAATCTTCTCCCTGACTTCCTGTTTTAAATGGGCCCCGAGCGGTCCTTCAAAACAGACGTAGACCTCACACTTTGCCGCGTCGGCCATACGCACTATATCATCCCTTGTTGTTTGTTCCTTCTCCCCTTTTTCCGTCTCATTTCCCTTATTTGCAGCCACCTCAGCGGTGGTCGCCCCGCCAGCTACTCCAGTCTCCCCTACTCCCACTTCCATACTTACCACTCCTGCTGGAGCCTCCCTCCTCTCACCAAAACGGCCTATCAGCAACTTTAGACCTTCCAACAGTTCCCGCATTTGCCCAGGTACCCCATCTCCCCTCCCGCCCACCGCTCGCGGTTGGTCCGTCTCTGCCAACGACGATGCGGGAGGTAACCCTGGACTCCCCCCACTGTTACCTGTCCCCAATAACGACTGTAAAGCTTTTACAAAAGAACTATTGTCAGTGGACTTACCGGGCTGACCGGGCGGGATTACCACAGCCGCTGTACGGGCCTCCACCGGCGGGATAGGGCGACTGGGCTCCTCCTCCTCTTCCGACAATTCTCCCTCCGACCGGGAATCTTCTTCCTGTGTAAACGACAAGGAACGCACCCTCGGAGAGGAGGTCCTGTAAGTGTTACGTCCCCGCCTGCCCGTTTCTAACTCGGGCTGCTGGCTGGTCCCTGGCTGATCAGAACTCCCCTGCGCAGGTGGGCCGGTTTGGGCTCCGCTCCTGCTGACTCGATTCGTCGCCGTGCATGATGGTGGCGTCCCGCCATCCCTCGCTCTTGTCGCTGCGTGAGTCCCCCTCCCCCTTTTGTGCTGCCCTGCTGACCCTTCTGTCCTCCCTCCCCGACTCGTGCAGAGCCTCCGGGGGGTTCGCTGAAAAGGCACGTCCGGGGGCTGTGACCCCCCTCCTGGCCGTTGCCCGAGTGGCCCTTGAATCCCCTCCCCCCTGCTCGTGCAGAGCTGCTGGGGTGGACGTGGTCCCTGAAGAGCCTGATGCGCCGGCCATCTTCTTCCCTCTTGCCGCGGCCCCCCCACCCCCCCTCCCCCCAGTGTTCCTACTGCCCCCCACCTTGGGTGAAGGTGCTGGGGCTGTTGAGGCTGTTGCAGCACTGCTACTTGCAATTAGGGATCATCTTCCTGTTCTGCCCACGGCCCCCCCCCCCTCCACTAGGCCTCTGTCCTGTCTGCCTGTGTGACCCTCCAGCGCTGTCCCTCTGTACTCTCTTGGCCGGGGGGGTGGATCGATCGCCTCTGGGGCTCCTTACCAGTCTGGATGGGCCTGCTATGGCCCCTGGAGAATAGCGGTCTGGCGCCCTGGACACTCGGCCGCGCTGCCCGGCGCCGCCATCTTGGAAATCCAGCGCTGTTGATCGGCCCTCTGTGCCCCTTCCTGCTCCATCCAGTGCTGCTGAGATTTGTTCCATGACCCACTCGGGTCCTCGCTCCGCCGCCGCTGCCCGCACGAATGCTGCAAAGTCACAGCCGTCAGCCATGCTCTTTTAAATGTACAGAGGAGCAGGGAGAAAAACCTGCCTCCTCGTGTTCTGGCTTTCCCGCACTGACCTCCCGGCTCTGCCCCTCCTTTTTATATGGCCGCTCCCCCTAGCCCCACAGGAAAGCCCAAAGCCCACCCCTAACTTTGTTAACTCATTCCTAGCAAAAGTGTCACCTGACACACTGTCATGGGCGGACCTGCATGACATTTCCCCTGCTGTCCACTATATTCCGGTCCTGATGGGCACTGATAGGCGGCACTGATAGGCGACACGGATGGGCGACACGGATGGGCACTGATAGCTGGCACAAATTGGCACTGATAGCTGGCACAAATTGGCATGGATAGGCGGCACGGATGGGCATGGATAGGCGCATGGATGGGCATGGATAGGCAGCACAGATGGGCATGGATGGGCACTGATAGGTGGCATGGATGGGCACTGATAGGTGTCACGGATGGGCACTGATAGGTGGCACGGATAGGCACTGATAGGTGGCATGGATAGGCACTATTGTTTTGTATTGATGGATGCCAATCAGTGCCAAACAATAATGCATGCCAATCAGTGATGCCCATTGTGGGCACTGATTGGCATCCATTGTGGGCACTGATTGGCACCCATTGTGGGCACTGTGTGTCATCCCTGGTGGTCTAGGGTGGCATACCTTGTGCTGTGCATCCCTAGTGGTCTGGTGGCGTCCCTGGTGGTCCAGTGTGGGCATCCTCGGGGGGGGCTGTGCTGATAATCATTCAGCACAGACCCCCCCTGTCAGAGGAGCAGCCGATCGGCTCTCCTCTACTCGCGTCTGACAGACACGAGTGAGGAAAAGCCGATTACGGCTCTTCCTATTTACACTGTGATCAGCCGTGATTGGACACGGCTGATCACATGGTAAAGAGTCTCCGTCAGAGACTCTTTACCAAGATCGTAGTTGCGGGGTGTCAGACTGACACCCCGCAACAACGATCGCCGCGATGCGCGCCCCCAGGGGCGCGCAGTGGCTCAAAATCCTGAGGACGTCCTGAGACGTCCAGTCAGGATTTGACAACCACTTTGCGGACGTCTATATACAATGGGCGGGCGGCAAGTGGTTAACTATATCTATACAGGAGTATTTCTGATTCTAGCAGCATGCGATCTCCAGTGATGACATGAGCGCTGTGCAAGCAGAGACAGGATTGTCTAACTTAGTACATTAAACACAGCCTTCCAACAATGCATTAAAATTGACTAAAAGCTACAGTGCTCAGTGTAGATCATCAATGAGTACAGCCCAACATATTTGTCAGAAAACCTTTACTTTCAGAATCAACATTTTCTATGGGACACTATACTACAAAATACTCCCACAAATGCGGGCCATTGATTACAACCAAGATTTGTTAATTTGCACACACAAAAACGATTTTCTCCTAACAAATTCATTTAAGACCATTATGCAAAAATGAAAACGGTCTTAGGAACAAAGCTAAATTTTAGACAACAAAATCCTAATTAACAAGAATTCAACTACAGGTGAGTCTAATTATTCATTAACCACTTGCTTACTGGGCACTTTTTTTTTCACAAATAGAGCTTTCTTTTGGTGGTATTTGATCACCTCTGCGATGTTTATTTTTTGTTAATAAAAAGGTAAAAAGACCGAATTCTTTTTTATTTTGTTATTACATTTTAAAACAGGTAATTTTTTCTCCTTCATTGATGTACGCTGATGAGGCGGCACTGATGGGCACCGATAGGTGGCAGTGATGGGCACTGATGGGTGGCAGTGATAGGCAGCACTTCTAGGTGGCAGTGATTGGCACTTGTGGGCATTAATTGGTGGCACTTGTGGGCATTGATAGATGGCACTTGTGGGCATTGATAGATGGCACTTGTGGGCACTGTCAGGTGGCAATGATGAGGCATAATTGCCTCTTCCTCTTTGGGACCGATGTTCCTTTCAGATGAGCCAGTGATCGGCTTTTTTTTCTCCTCCGCTGTCAGCGTGAGGAGAAAAAAAATGATTACCGAGCTTTTGTTTTGATCATGTGATCAGCTGTCATTGGCTGGCAGCTGATCACATGGTAAGAGGCCGGGACCGGCCCCTTACTTGGATCGGTGATCACCCGAGTCTCAGTGACTCAGTGATCACAGCATGCTCCACGTGCACCCTGTAGGGCGCGTGCAGGGAGCGTGTACAGGGGAGGCCATCATATGACGGCCTCCTTGGAATTCAGGTCCGTGCTGTGGCCATCATTTGGCTATAGCGCGGACGTCAAGAGGTTAAACAGATGTCCAGCAGACAATTGATTATAAAAAGGCATTACTTAACAACAGAAAACCCCTTCCCATTTCATGCTGTTAGCAATGGCGCCACATGGAAGAGAAATGTCACAAGGCCTGAGAGAAAATTATTTCTTTACACAAGAAAGGTGAAGGCTACAGTGCCTTGAAAAAGTATTTTCATACCCCTTGAAATTTTCCACATTTTGTCATGTTACAACCAAAAACGTAAATGTATTTTACTTGGGATTTTATGTGATAGACCAACACAAAGTGGCACATAATTGTTAAGTGGAAGGAAAATGATGATAAATGGTTTTCAAAATTTTTTTTTTAAAATAAATATCTGAAAAGTCTGGCGTGTATTTGTAGTCAACCCCCTTTACTCTGATACCCCTAACTAAAATCTAGTGGAACCAATTGCCTTCAGAAGTCACCTAATTAGTAAATAGAGTCCACCTGTGTGTAATTTAATCTCAGTATAAATACAGCTGTTCTGTGAAGCCCTCAGAGGTTTGTTAGAGAACCTTAGTGAACAAACAGCATCATGAAGGCCAAGGAACACACCAGACAGGTCAGGGATAAAGTTGTGGAGAAGTTTAAAGCAGGGTTAGGTTATCAAAAAAATATCCCAAGCTTTGAACATCTCACAGAGCACTGTTCAATCCATCATTTGAAAATGGAAAGAGTATGGTACAACTGCAAACCTACCAAGAGATGGCCGTCCACCTAAATTGACAGGCCGGGCAAGGAGAGCATTTTTCAGAGAAGCAGCCAAGAGGTCCATGGTAACTCTGGAGGAGCTGCAGAGATCCACAGCTCAGGTGGGAGAATCTGTCTACAGGACAACTATTAGTCGTGCTCTCCACAAATCTGGTCTTAATGGAAGTGTGGCAAAAAGAAAGACATTGTTGAAAGAAAGCCTTAAGAAGTCCCATTTGCAGTTTGTGAGAAGCCATGTGGGGGACACAGCAAACATGTGGAAGAAGGTGCTCTGGTCAGATGAGACCAAAATGTAACTTTTTGGCCTAAAAGCAAAATGTTATGTGTGGTGGAAAACTAACACCGCACATCACCCTGAACACACTATCCCCACTGTGAAACATGGTGGTGGCAGCATCATGTTGTGCGGATGTTATTCTTCAGCAGGGACAGGGAAGCTGGTCAGAGTTGATGGGAAGATGGATGGAGCCAAATACAGGGCAATCTTAGAAGAAAACCTGTTAGAGTCTGCAAAAGACTTGAGACTGGGGTGGAGGTTCACCTTCCAGCAGGACAACGACCCTAAACATACAGCCAGAGCTACAATGGAATGGTTTAGATCAAAGCATATTCATGTGTTAGAATGGTCTAGTCAAAGTCCAGACATAAATCCATTTGACAATCTGTGTCAAAACCTGAAAATTGCTGTTCACATGCGCTCTTCATCCAATCTGATAGAACTTGAGCTATATTGCAAAGAAGAATGGGCAAAAATGTCACTCTCTAGATGTGCAAAGCTGGTAGAGACATACACAAAAAGACTTGCAGCTGTAATTGCAGTGAAAGGTGGTTCTACAAAGTATTGACTCCGGGGGGCTGAATACAAATGCACCCACACACTTTTCACATATTTTATTTGTAAAAAAATTTGAAAAATTTGAAAAAACCATTTATCATTTTTCTTCCACTCCACAATTATGTGCAACTTTGTGTTGGTCTATCACATAAAATCCCAATAAAATACAAAATACATTTAGTTTTTGGTTGTAACATGACAAAATGTGGAAAATTTCAAGGGGTATGAATACATTTTGAATGACAATTGCGCGCTCTTACAACACTGTACCCAAATGAAATTTTTATCATTTTTTTCCCCACAAATAGAGTTTTCTTTTGGTGGTATTTGATCACCTCTACGGTTTTTATTTTTTGCTAAACGAATAAAAAAAGACCGAAATTTTGGAAAAAAAATATGTTTTTTTTTGTTTCAGTATCAAAACTTTGTAAATAAGTACGTTTTCTCCTTCACTGATGGGCACTGATGGAGCTGCACTGACGGGCACTGATAAGACGGCTCTGATGGGCACGGATGAGGTGGCACCAATGAAGTGGCATTGATGGGCACTGATATGTGGCACTGATAGGCGGCACTGATGGGCACTGATAGGTGGCACTGATGGGTGACACGGATGGGCACTGATAGGTGGCACAAATTGGCATTGATAGCTGGCACGGATTGGCATGGATAGGCGGCATGGATGGGCATGAATAGGTGGCACAGATGGGCATGGATAGGCGGCACAGATGGGCATGGAAAGGCAGCACAAATGGGCATGGATGGGCACTGATAGGCGGCATGGATGGGCACTGATAGGTGGCAAGGATGGGCACTGATAGGTGGCACGGATGGGCACTGGTAGGCGGCATTGTATTGCATTATATTGTACTGATGGATGCCAATCAGTGCCAAACATTAATGCATGCCAATCAGTGATGCCCATTGTGGGCACTGATTGGCATCCATTGTGGGCACTGACTGGCATCCATTGGTCTGGTGTCGTCCCTGGTGGTCCAGTGTGGGCATTCTCTGGGGGGCTGCCCTGATAATCGATCAGCACAGACCCCCCCTGTCAGAGGAGCAGCCGATCGGCTCTCTTCTACTTGCGTCTAACAGACGCGAGTGAGGAAAAGCCTATCAACGGCTCTTCCTATGGACACGGCTGATCACTGATCACGTGGTAAAGAGTCTCTGTCAGACTGACACAACGCAACAACGATCGCCGCGATGCGCGCCCCCTGGGGCACGCAGCGGCTCAAAATCCTGAGGACGTCATGTGACGCCCGGTCACGATTTTGAAACCACTTTGCCGACGTCATTTTGCTATATAGCGGACGGCAAGTGGTTAAGCTTACTTCCATGTAATGAGCTAAACACATGTCCTATAACACTGAATGTTGTCAAAATATTGGAAATTGTTCTTGTGTTCATTGAGATATTGATTAAAATCTTACTTTTCAAAAGGGGTGTACTCATTTATGCTGAGCACTGTATATTTATTTTGCTGACTTTTTCTAGGTCTTGACCTGGAAGAACCAGGATGTCTGAGTTCATCATTGTTTCGGGTTAGTACTGAAACAAAAAAATGAAAAATGTATGCACGTTCTTCTTCCATTCTGAAGTCTGCTAATAATGACTTCAATCATGTCACCCTCTTCTCTTCTCTCCTCCAGGTTTTTTGTACTTTTTAATTATTTCGGTATTTCGGGGGCTGTTCTTTAAAAAGAAGCGATCATCCATCTATTTTTAAAATATTCAGCGTTTCCTACTTGCAGAACGGTGGGTGATCTTTGCACTCCGCTGATTAGCACCTAAGGGGTTAACAGGCAGTTCTACGCTGCCTTTCGCAAAAGGCAAAAAGCGGAGAGTAATTTTTTTCTAAGGAAAGCAATGCATTTCGAATCTCCTGTGATGAATATGGCCCAGAATAGAGTATTTATTGATGATATTACTCGCTCAGGTTTTTGCACAGGAGGCTTGTATGCAAATTCAGGTGATTAGGAATTTGGCTCTTGGTTAACAAGGTTCCCGGGAAAGAGGGGGGGAAAAAAAACTATTATTTTAAAACTAGAGGCCTTGCCTCTCACTCAAGATTGATTCTGATTTTGCAAATCTATTACCAAGTGGAATAATGATCTCTGAAAATGCAAAACTGCCCAGCTGACAGTAAGACACATTAGTAAAAAATGATTTTAATATGTATATATTGTTTTGTTAGACTAGAATATTATAATGTTTTCCACACTCTCTGTTAACACATGCAAGAGTCCT
>CM053026.1:52900578-52937800 GCA_028564925.1 Lithobates sylvaticus | reverse complement strand
ACCTATTTAACCGTGTGATGGAGGCGGAGCATCTCATCCGACGGCAAATCTCATCCTGCTGTTAATCTCTAGCAGCTCAGCAGCACATGATGTGTTCAGGGAAACACTGTGATGCAAGATCTGTGTGTGTAAATAAAGAAAGCACTTTAGAAGGGGAGGGGAGTATGTTATAGTAAAACAAAATCAGTGTGCATATGACATAACAGGGGCGCAGCCGACCCTTGCGGCCCCAAGCTCCTGGTGTCCTGTCAAATAATGTCCCAGACAGCTGTGACAGAGACTGATGTGAGACTGATGTTTGCTCCGTGCAGCTCCAGCTATCACAGGGAGGAGATCCTCTCCCTGTGATAGCCAAAGTGAGACTGATGTTCGCGTCGAGATACACTCCGCTCCCCTCTCCTGGACTGACATGGAGACGAGTGAGGGAAAGATGGCCCCCACCCAACTCCATGACACTGCAGGGCGGAAGCGACCTCAAAACGTCACTTACGCCCATAGCTCTTAAAGGGCCATTTTATTTTTTTAAATGACAACATTTTTTTTTTTTTTATATTGCATTTTAGTGTAAATATGAGATCTGAGGTCTTTTTGACCCCCAGATCTCATATGAGGTCCTGTCATGCTTTTTTTCTATTACAAGGGATATTTACCTTCCTTGTAATAGGAATAAAAGTGACAATTTTTTTTTTTTTTAAAACAGTGTAAAAATAAAAGGTAAAATAAATAAGAAAAAAAAAATACAAATTTTAAACGCGCCCCGTCCCGCCAAGCTTGCATGCAGAAGCGAACGCATACGCAAGTAGCGCCCGCATATGAAAACAGTGTTCAAACCACACATGTGAGGTATCGCCGCGATCGGTAGAGCGAGAGCAATAATTCTAGCCCTAGAACTCCTCTCTAACGTAAAACATGCAACCGGTAGAATTTTGCCTATGGAGATTTTTAAGGGTAAAAGTTTGTCGCCATTCCACGAGCGGGTGCAATTTTGAAGTGCGACATGTTGGGTATCAATTTACTTGGCGTAACATTATCTTTCACAATATAAAAACAATTGGGCTAACTTTACTGTTGCCTTATTTTTTATTCAAAAAAGTGTATTTTTTAAAAAAAAGTGTGCTTGTAAGACCGCTGCGCAAAGACGGTCCGACAGAAAGTATTGCAACGACCGCCATTTTATTCTCTAGGATGTTAGAAAAAAAATGTATAATGTTTGGGGGTTCTAAGTAATTTTTTAGCAAAAATAAATGTTTTAACTTGTAAACAACACATCTAAACACAACACATCTAAAAAAGAGGCCTGGTCCTTAAGTGGTTAACACTTACCTCCTAGATTACCAGTAGCTGATATTCATGGTAAGTCACTATAATATATAACAGCAACTCCTCTGCCAAAGGCAAACAAATAACTGGTGTGGTTTTCCTTTCAGCCTGGGTACTTACTGCACCTCTCCCGACATGGGGTCTCCTCGCACAGTGGATAGCCCCTCCCCCTTCACTCTACTGGCCCACGCCCATCATCTGACTTTTTCCTCCAGACAATTTCAGCCTCCCGACATGACATCTGTCTCTCTGTAGCTGAGAACTCAGGTGAGAGGTCTGCTGTGATGATAGGACAGTCAAAACTAGAAGCGGCGGGCCTCCCCATAAGTTGGGGAACTTATACAACAACTCATTGGTTGGGGTCCGCCACCCGGGGCCCCCTACATATGTATGGGCTGTTCCCTTCCCTGATGTCGGACACTTAATGGGGGCACCAGACCGATTTGCCTCCCGGCCCAGTCTGCTCCATAAGACTGGCGCTACAATAAAAGTGTAGCGCAAGCTGGCGGGGACTCTTTTCGTGCTGCCCTTCTTGCAAAGTGCCGCCCTAGGCCTGGGCCTTGTTGGCCTAGGCTAAGATACAGCGTTGCCTCTACTATCACAGGAGTGAGCTCTTTCTCTGATTCAAACCCCCCTCACATGCTCTTACTCTCCCCGTTTGAGAACTCTCCTGTGATTTAGGATGTGAACAGTAACAGCTGGGAGTATCAGTCTTAGCAACTCCCTAGCAACAAGGCAGAATGGGATAATGCCATCTCTGTAATTTTTTCAGTCAGGCTTCAGAAGGTATGTAAATGGCCTACTACACCTAAAACAAGGGCATTATTCAACATTAGAGCTGCACCGTTTGTATTTATCTACCGACACCACCTAAATGCATAGGCAGATTTTTTGTAAAGGTGAACCAGACCTTTAAGTCAGCCAATAAAGGGTGTCGCATTCTATCTTTATGGGCTCATTCAGGCTTCATTTTCGTTCAGATCGTGCTTCAGACAGCAATAGACAGGCAGTGATAGAGTGTTGTATTGCCTCCTCTCTGCATGATTATCCCCCCAATTGACCAGATAACTGAGCATGTTGTGTGCGGTTACGGGGTGGTTGCCCAGTGGCCCCATTCACTTGAGCGTGACTAGCGATATACTTCCTGCCATGACATGTGTACTCCCCCTGACTGCCACCTCAGCAAAAAAAGGAGGAGGAGCGGTTGAAGAGTGGTAAAAATGTGGCTCAACCGCGGGGGTTTTTACCGGAGCTCAGTCGCTAGTTTAAATGAGACCTTAGGCTCAATCCATCGTTGTTCTGGCAGCAGCTAGCTGCCATAACCCCGGTATTCTCTTGTTTGGCCGGCGGTCCGGTTTCCGATAATAGTGGTCTCTGTGGATTCGGCACGATATCACTTTCATCGGTGGCGGGAGAGGGCCCCCCCTCCCACCGCGCTATGGTGCCCTCCGCCGATTACCGGTGCCCTCCGCTGCTTACAGGAGCTGTCGGCAGCGGCGGAGGCGATCGGATCTTCACCCTTGCTGGGCATAGAGAAGAGTGGCCCCCATCCATCTCCATAACAATGAAGGGCGGAAGCGTCATCAAAATGTCACTTCCGCCCATAGCTCTTAAAGGGCCATTTTATTATTACATTTTTTTAAATGACCATTTTTTTTTTTTTTTATTGCATTTTACTGTAAATATGAGATTTGAGGTCTTTTTGACCCCAGATCTCATATTTAAGAGGTCCTGTCATGCCTCTTTTATATTACAGGGGATGTTTACATTCCTTGTAATAGGAATAAAAGTGACACAATTTTTATTTATTTTTAAAACCGTGTAAAAATAAAAAATAAAAGGTAAAATAAAAAAATTTGTAACCATGCCCCGTCCTGACAAGCTAGCGTGCAGAAGTGAACGCATATGTGAGTAGCGCCCGCATATGAAAACGGTGTTCAAACCACACATGTGAGGTATCGCCGCGATCAGTAGAGTGAGAGCAATATTTCCAGCCCTAGACCTCCTCTGTAACTCAAAACATGCAACCTGTAGAATTTTTAAATGTCGCCTATGGAGATTTTTAAGGGAAAAAGTTTGTCGCCATTTCACGAGCGGGCGCAATTTTGAAGCGTGGCATGTTGGGTATCAATTTACTTGGCGTAGCATTACCTTTCATAATATAAATAAAATTGGGCTAACTTTACTTTTGTCTTATTTTTTAATTCAAAAAAGTGTATTTTTTCCAAAGAAAGTGGGTTTGTAAGACCGCTGCGCAAATACGGTGTGACAGAAAGCATTGCAACCTCTGCCATTTTATTCTCTAGGGTGTTAGAAAAAAATATATATAATGTTTGGGGGTTCTAAGTAATTTTCTAGCAAAAAAATTATGTTTTTAACTTGTAAACAACACATCTCAAAAAGAGGCTCGGCCCTTAAGTGGTTAAAAAAAATCCAAAAACGCAGAGGCCTAAAAATGCATTGATGTGAACGTGTTCCATAGGAACCCATGTTAAAAATAATGTCCTGCGTTTCTGCAAAAAGCATGAAAAAAACGCATAGGTGTTAACTGAGGCTGGGTTCCAACCAGGGCAAATTGGATGTGGGTTCGCCGCATCCAATTCGCAATAGCAGGAGATTTCGCACATCTCCAGAGCAGCTCCGGTGCGAATTTGCACAGGCGTCCTGTACGTCTTCTGGTCCGCTTCAGGTCTGAATTCAGCCAAAAATTCAGGCTAAAATTGGACCTGAAATGGTGAATGGGGATGCACCGGACCCCGGGTGTGAGCCGCATGGGGCAAGGTGAACCCCACCTCAGAAAACGCTTTCCCACGTGTTGGTTTCCCATTGTATGGATTCTTGTACTCAGAGCCGATCCGCCCTATACACTCACTATGCAAGATGCATAGGGCCCCGCCGCTGTGGGGGGCCCCCCCCCAAGGGCGGATCGGCTTTGCTTCCCGAGCTCCAATCTCCTCCTCCCCCTCCTCCTCTTGTCACACAGCGGGAGTCAGAAGACCGCTGTGTCTCAGAGCTGACTGAAACCTTCGGCCAGCGCTATGACAAAGATCCCGCCCTCCTCCTAGACCAGCTCGTGTGATAGATACAGTGTTCTGTCTATCACACAAGCTGGTCTAGAAGGAGGGTGGGACTTTTGTCATAGTGCGGCATAACATTTCACATTGAGCTCCGTGACACAGCGGGAGGTGCCTGCTGTGCGTAATCCACTGACACTGACTGGTGAGGCTACATTGATTGCCACAGTAAGACTGCAATGATGGGCACCATTAGGCTGCAATAATGATGGGCACAGTAAGGCTGCAATGATTGGCATGGTGAGGCGGCAGTGATTGGCATGGTAAGGTGGCAATGATTGGCATGGTGAGGTGGCAATTAACATGGCGAGGCTGCAATGAAAAGCATGGTAAGGCTGCAATGATAAGCATGGTAAGGCTGCAATGATTGGCATGGTGAGATGGCAATGATGGGCACGGTGAGGTGGAAATTATTAACACGGTGAGGCTGCAATGATAAGCATGGTAAGGCTGCAATGATTGCCATGGTGAGGTGGCAGTGATGGGCACGGTGAGGCTGCAATGATTGGCATGGTAAGGCTTTAATGATTGGCACGGTGAGGTGGCAATGATGGACAAGGTGAGGCGGCAGTGATGGGCACACTAAGGCTGCAATGATGGGCACGGTGAGGTGGCAATTATTAATATGATGAGGCTGCAATAATGGGCACGGTGAGGCTGCAATGATTGTCGCGGTGAGGATTTAAGGAAGTCTCTCTGGGGATCCTGATGTAGGGGGAGGCTCTCTGGGGACCCTGATTTGAGGAGGGGCTCTCTGAGGACACTGATGTAAGGGGAGCCCTCTGGGGACCCTGACGTAAGGGGAGGCTTTCTAGGGGCCCTGACGTAAGGGGAGGCTCTCTGAGGACCCTAATGTAAGGAGGGAGGCTCTCTGGGGACCTATGCTCACGGCATCATGGGTCAGGTAGAGGGCCCCTTAGCAGAATTTTGCTTAGGGCCCCAGGGAGGTCAGGATCGGCACTGCCTGTGTCTATATATAAACTTCAACCTTTTATCTCTGATCTGTTAGGAATTGTATGCATTTGGCAGAGCCGAGCGCTGGAGCCATAGCAACTGATCAGCCAATCACAGATCTTCCTAGAAATTTCAAACTGATGCAGGAGAAATGTTGTGGGAAATTTCTAGGAAGATCTGTGATTGGTTGATCGGTTGCTATGGCTCCAGCGCTCGGCTCTGCCAAATCTATACAATGCAAACAATGCATACAATTCCTAACAGATCAGAGATAAAATGTTTCCATTTCTGCTACCAGCCTGCTGCTTTTACATAAACAATCGAATACAGATATCATTCTTTTCTAGGTAAGTAACAGCTTCTTGCGGTGATATTGTCAGCAAAATAATTATTATTTAACAACTTCAGCCCGGACCAATTGTCAGCTTAAAGCGGTGTTCCGGCCAAAATTATACTTTTTAAATAAAAATACCCCTATAATACACAAGTTTAATGTATTCTAGTAAAGTTAGTCTGTAAACTAAGGTCTGTTTTGTTAGTTTTTAGCAGTAGTTTGTTATTTTATAAACTTGCAGCAGGCTGTGGCTATCTTAACTGTGGGCATCTGAAGTCAGACTGTATTTCTTCCTGGATCTCATCCTTGCAGATCTCGTACATGCTCAGTGCAGCATAAGCAGTGTAATAGGTTTCAAGTCAGGTTTCCATAGCAACGGCAGTGTCAGAGGAAGTTGCTGCCCCTTCCCAGGAGGCATTGCAAACAGGAAATGATGCGATGGGCCACGGCCAGGGAGGAGGAAGTGAAAAATGAATACAGCATATATACAGTCTGTGCTGAAAAAAAAATAAAAAAAATATCCAATTTGTTTACAGTGCACAGTTTAGTGAGGGATGCTGAAGAGTTGTAAAAGTGGGTGGAACTCCACTTTAAGGACCAGAGGTCTTTTTTCAATTTCGCACTGCACTGCTTTAACTGGTAATTGCGCGGTCATGCAATGTTGTAACCAAACGAAATTTGCGTCCTTTTCTTCCCACAAATAGAGCTTTCTTTTGATGGTATTTGATTGCCTCTGTAATTTTTATTTGTTGCGCTATAAACGCAAAAAGACTGCAAATTTTGAAAAAAAAAGATATTTTCTACTTTTTGTTATAAGAGAAATCGAATAAACTCAATTTTAGTCAAACATTTGGGCCAAAATGTATTCAGCCACATGTCTTTAGTAAAAAAAAATGCCAATAAGCGTATATTTATTGGTTTGCGCAAAAGTTCTAGCGTCTACAAACTAGAGTACATTTTCTGGAATTTACACCGCTTTTAATTTATGACTGCCTATCTCATTTCTTGAGGTGCTAAAATGGCAGAGAAGTACAAAACCCCCCCCAAATGACCCCATTTTGGAAAGTAGACACCCCAAGCTATTTGCTGAGAGGCATGTTGAGCCCATTGAATATTTTTTTTTTTTAGTCCCAAGTGATTGAATAAAGACAAAAAAAAAAAAAAAGTTGTCACTAAATGATATATTGCTCACACATGCCATGGTTATATGTGGAGATGCACACCAAAATACATTTTGCTGCTTCTCCTGAGTATGGGGATACCACATGTGTGGAACTTTTTGGGAGCCTAGCTGTGTACGGGGCCCCGAAAACCAATCACCACCTTCAGGATTTCTAAGGGTGCAAATTTTTGATTTCACTCCTCACTACCTATCACAGTTTCGAAGGCTATAAAATGCCAAAATAGCACAAAACCCCCCCAAATGAACCCATTTTGGAAAGTAGACACCCCAAGCTATTTGCTGAGAGGCATGTTGAGTCCATGGAATATTTTATATTTTGCCACAAGTTGCGGGAATATTACAAACTTTTTTTTTTTTTGCCCAAAGTTGTCACTAAATGATATATTGCCCACACATGTCATGGGCATATGTGGAATTACACCCCAAAATACATTCTGCTGCTTCTCCTGAGTACGGGGATACCACATGTGTAGGACTTTTTGGGAGCCTATCCGCATACGGGCCCCCGAAAACCAAGCACCGCCTTCAAGATTTCTAAGGGCATAAATTTTTGATTTCATTCCTCACTACCTATCACTACCTATCACAGTTTTGAAGGCCATAAAATGCCAAGATGGCACAAAACCCCCCCAAATGACCCCATTTTGGAAAGTAGACACCCCAAGCTATTTGCTGAGAGGCATGTTGAGCCCATTGAATATTTATTTTTTTAGTCCCAAGTGATTGAATAAAGACAGAAAAAAAAAATGTATTCAAAAAGTTGTCACTAAATGATATATTGCTCACACATGCCATGGTTATATTTGGAATTGCACCCCAAAATACATTTTTCTGCTTCTCCTGAGTACGGGGATACCACATGTGTGGGACTTTTTGGGAGCCTAGCCGCGTACGGTGCCCCGAAACCCAAGCACCGCCTTCAGGATTTCTAAGGGTGCAAATTTTTGATTTCACTCCTCACTACCTATCACAGTTTCGAAGGCCATAAAATGCCAAAATAGCACAAGACCCCCCCAAATGGCCCCATTGTGGAAAGTAGACACCCCAAGCTATTTGCTGAGAGGCATGTTGAGTCCATGGAATATTTTATATTTTGCCACAAGTTGCGGGAATATTACAAACATTTTTTTTTTTGCCCAAAGTTGTCACTAAATTATATATTGCCCACACATGCCATGGGCATATGTGGAATTACACCCCAAAATACATTCTGCTGCTTCTCCTGAGTACGGGATACCACATGTGTGGGACTTTTTGGGAGCCTATCCGCATACGGGACCCCGAAAACCAAGCACCGCTTTCAGGATTTCTAAGGGCATAAATTTTTGATTTCACTCCTCACTACCTATCACTACCTATCACAGTTTTGAAGGCCATAAAGTGTCCTGTCAGTGTCAGTGCTGAGTGCTGAGTGAAGGAAGAGGACGTGCGCCCAGCAGCTCCGGCCGTCAGAAGCCCACAGCCCCCAGCGAGCAGGACCCAGCCAGTGCATATCCCATCCCGGACCCCTGAGCAGTGAGGACAGGGAGCAGGAGTACAACGGGACCCCACTGCGGATCCCGCGGCCCCCCGCAATCAATCGGCCCCCTTTCTTTCTCCGCGCCGGCCCATCTGCCCATTGGGCATCAGAAACTAGGAGAGTCCCCGGCCTAGTCCCGGCCGAAGCCGGCCATCCGCCTCCCCAATCACCTCTCTAGCCCTCTTTTTCGGCTCAACAGGGCTGAGGCGAGCCTCCCCCCCCCCCTCCAAGCCCTTCAGCGCCCACCAAACACTCACGGAAGAACTGGGAGCCGTCAGGGCTAGGACAGGCCGCAGCTCGGGCCTAGTCCGGCGGCCATCTTGGTACACCCAAATCCACAGCACTTCACCTGCTTCTACATAGTACGGCGGCCATCTTGGTACACCCAGACCGGCCAAGTTATTTTAAAATGCAGGTTTTTAACCACAAGTGGTTAGACAACAGTCTAATTGCTTGTTTTAATTGTTTTTAACCAAAGTTTTTAACCAAGTTTTTGCAAGGCTTTTAATTACAGTATACACCCAGACCAGCCAGTTTTAACCACAAGTTTTTTAACAGCACACACCAGTATCATCAGCATCACCATATAGCCGCCTCTTCTTCCCCAGGTGATCAACATCAGGATTCACCCTATCCCCATCATTTGAGCAACCCGGTAAGGTAAATATTCTGGTAAGTATCGCAGGGGACCACCATTAGCAGTTGATCCAGGGACCAACGTCCGACCGCCCCTCGGGGGGTCAGGAAGGAATTTTTTCCTCTGCAATAGCAATTGGCCGCGCTAGTAGGGGTTTTTCGCCTTCCTCTGGATCAACGGGAGGGAGGGTGTAGGTCTACAGGGTTTCCCACAGATCCGCAACATCTTCAACCAGCTTGCGCAAGACCGTTATCGCCTCAACAAAGGCATCCACTTTTTTCAACGCATCATCTCGCCCACAGCAGGGAAAAAAATTTTTGGAGCACCTCAACATGTGCAATTTCAAATACTCAACAGAGTCACTCCGCAGACTAAGAAATTTGACTGCAACTCTACCGACCGACATTCAAAAAATATTACAAAAAGAACGACTACTAAGGATCAATCCACAAGCAACGATCAAACATAAGAAGACTACAACTCAACCGCAACAGTTAGCATGCGCCTTGATTAACACCAGATCGGCGGTCAAGCACAGGCACGAAATCCATGACTTCATCACACAAAACAACATAGATTGCCTCTTTATCACGGAAAGCTGGCTAACACCCGACTGCAACACCATCCTAACAGAATTAGTGCCAGAAAACTACAGGATCCTAACCGAGCATAGGAAAGGAAAAAAAGGAGGAGGCCTAGCTGTGATCTTCAAAGCTCATCTAGCGCTCGTCAAACCTACGGTACAGAACACAGCAACTTTTATGGAGACACTTACTCTACAGATGCAAACCACACCACAAGAAACCATCCACATGCTGCTATGCTACAGACCACCAGGACCAAACACAAACCTACCGATACCACTCACGGAATTCATCTCGGCACACACCCTGAAAAACAACAAGGTTCTGGTACTCGGAAATTTCAACCTCTGGGCGAACTCCACCGAAGACCCCATCGCCACCACCTGCATCAATCAACTGGAAGATCTAGGGCTCCAACAACTAGTAAAGGCTCCCACACATGGGTCAGGTCACATCCTGGACCTCATCTTCAAGCAAAATACGGACATCAGCATTCGAGACAACATAGCGCTATCATGGTCAGACCACCACGCTATCAAATTTGAGATCGCCACCAACATCTTCCTGCAAAAACCAAACCCGGCGGCAACAACACACTGGATTAGATCGCAGAAGAAACTACACTCGGAAATCTTCAAAACCACACTAACATACAAAATGGCTACACTGAATCAAAACCACTCAACAGAACGAACACTCAGCTTCATAAACAGGGCACTTCTACAAACAGCAGATGCAGTCGCCCCAAAACATCGAGCACCCATCCGCAAGAAAAATTCTGGATGGTTTAATGGCACGCTTACTCTACTGAAACGGGAACACAGAAGAGCAGAAAGAGCCTGGAGAAGAAACACCACAAAGGAAAATCACACAAAATACAGAATACTCACCAAGAGATATCATAAAGCAATTTTCACAGCAAAAAAAGAATATGTCTCAAACACCCTCTCAAAAGCCGTCAACCGACCACGGGAACTTTTCAAACTAGTCGCCCAGACTATGAACCCCACCTGCCTTGAGCCCCTAGGAAACGAAACTCAAGAATACTGCAACAAATTATCCGATTTTTTTTTCATCAACAAAATAGTCAACATTCATAAAATAATTCAACAAAAAAAAAACAACAACCAACTCTACTCAACTCAACCCAGGTAAGGAATTTTACATCCACAGCGCACAAGCACCACATTTTTCACTTACCCCGATCACCGTGGATGAAACCAAAAACGTCATCAAGAGCCTCCGAGACAGCACATCACTAAACGACATCATCCCCACAAAACTCTTGAAAGAATGCTCCGACATTCTGGCCCCTGCTATTACACACCTAGTAAATCAGTCGTTCAAAGAAGGATTGGTTCCGAATTCCCTCAAGCAAGGCATCGTTAAAGAAACCCAACCTCGACCCCAAAGATCCGAACAATCACAGACCGGTAACAAGCCTGAACACCATTTCCAAAATTATGGAGAAAGCAGTAGTACAACAGCTTCAACTTCATCTGGACACACACAAGCTCCTGGACCCACTACAATCGGGCTTCCGCCCAGGCCATGGCACAGAAACGGCACTTCTGAAAATATGGGATGATGCCCTAGAAGCAGCGGATGATGGAGAATCGTGTCTTCTGGTATTGCTGGATCTTAGTGCGGCGTTCGACACAGTGGACCACAACACGCTTCTCATCCGCCTCAAGGAAGGGGCAGGAGTTACAGATGTAGATCTTCCATGGTTCGCTTCCTTCTTAGGAAACCGGTCACAGACAGTGAAGTTAGGAGCCTTCACATCGGAAACCCGGGCAATCACTTATGGAGTCCCTCAAGGATCACCATTGTCACCAGTACTCTTCAACATTTACATCCGGCCACTCTTCAAAATTATTAGCAAATTTGATCTGTGCTTCCACTCATACGCGGACGACACTCAACTGTATTTCCGGATCACCGGACAAAAAGACCAATACCAGGAACTAGGAAAATGTCTCACATTGATAGATGACTGGATGACCACTAGCTCCCTCAAACTAAATGGATCAAAAACAGAACTACTGCTCCTCGACGCAAACTCAAGGAAAAAGACAAAGACCCCTTGGACACCACCAACCATCCTGGGACAGACCATCATCCCAAGCACAAAAGCCAAAAGCCTCGGAGTCATCTTTGATTCAGAGATGACCATGGAGGCACAAATAGGATCCATAATCAGTGGATCCCACCATCTCCTTCGCATGCTACGCAGACTCATCCCCTTCATCACGGAAAAGGAAAAAGCGGTAGTAGTAGGAACGATCATCAATTCGCGTCTCGACTATGCAAACTCCCTGTACATAGGATTACCGGATTACCAGATTGCGCGCCTTCAAAGTGTCCAAAACACAGCAGCAAGATTAGTCACCGGAAAGAAACCCTGGGAATCCATCTCCCCATCCCTAAGGATCCTCCATTGGCTCAAGGTAAAAGACAGGATCACATTCAAGACCCTCTGCCTCACCCACAAATGTACACAAGGAAATGCGCCTCAATACCTTTGTGAGAAAATAGAAAAATACATACCAAATCGCAGCCTTCGATCAACAAACCAAAATCTCCTTCTCATCCCCAAAGCCCGATACAAATCGAAGGGAGAACGAAGATTCGCAGTACAGGGACCTCGGCTATGGAACGCTCTACCAAACAACATCCGCTTGGAAGAAAACCATCAGGCCTTCAGGAAAAAACTCAAGACTCACCCCTCTTCTAAACGTGGCATCCCAACAAGAGCAGACAAGTGCCTTGAGGCGATTCAGTTCGCAGTTGTAGCGCCATACAAATCATTCATTCATAAAATGCCAAGATGGCACAAAACCCCCCCAAATGACCCCATTTTGGAAAGTAGACAACCCAAGCTATTTGCTGAGAGGCATGTTGAGCCCATTGAATATTTTTTTTTTTGTCCCAAGTGATTGAATAAAGACAAAAAAAAAAAGAAAAATGTTTTACAAAAAGTTGTCGCTAAATGATATATTGCTCACACATGCCATGGTTATATGTGGAATTGCACCCCAAAATACATTTTCCTGCTTCTCCTGAGTACGGGAATACCACATGTGTGGGACTTTTAGGCAGCCTAGCCGTGTACGGGGCCCCGAAACCCAAGCACCGCCTTCAGGATTTCTAAGGGTGCAAATTTTTGATTTCACTCCTCACTACCTATCACAGTTTCGAAGGCCATAAAATGCCAAAATAGCACAAACCCCCCCCCCAAATGACTCCATTTTGGAAAGTAGACACCCCAAGCTATTTGTTGAGAGGCATGGTGAGTATTTTACAGCTCTCATGTGTTTTTGAAAATGAAGAAAGTAAAGAAAAAAATTTTTTTTTTTTTTTAATTTTCAAAACTTTGTGACAAAAAGCGAGATCTGCAAAATAATCACCGTACCTCTCAGCAAATAGCTTGGGGTGTCTACTTTCCAAAATGGGGTCATTTGGGGGTGGTTTGTGCCATCTGGGCATTCCATGGCCTCCGAAACTGTGATTGGCAGTGAGGAGTGAAATAAAAAAATTACACCCTTAGAAAGCCTGAAGGCAGTGCTTGGTTTTTGGGGTCCCGTACGCAGCTAGGCTCCCAAAAAAATTCCACACATGTGGTATCCCCGTACTCAGGAGAAGCAACAGAATGTATTTTGGGGTGTATTTCCACATATGCCCATGACATGTGTGAGCAATATATCATTTAGTGACAACTTTTTGTAAAAAAAAAATTATTTTTTTTCTTCATTATTCAATCTCTTGGGACAAAAAAAAAAAAAAATATTTTAATGGGCTCAACATGGCTCTCAGCAAATAGCTTGGGGTGTCTACTTTCCAAAATGGGGTCATTTGGGGGGGGGGGGGGTTTGAACTGTCCTGGCATTATTTTTAGTTTTATGCACAACGTTTAGAAGCTTATGTCACACATCACCCACTCTTCTAACCACTTGAAGACAAAGCCCTTTCTGACACTTTTTGTTTACATGAAAACATATTTTTTTTTGCAAGAAAATTACGTTGAACCCCCAAACACTATATATATTGTTAAAGCAAAGGCCATACAGATTAAAATGGTGGGTGTTGCATTTTTTTTTTTTCCACACAGTATTTGCGCAGCGATTTTTCAAACGCATTTTTTGTGGAAAAAATACACTTTTTTTTATTTTAATGCACTAAAACACACTATATTGCTCAAATTTTTGATGAAATAAAAAATATGATCTTAGGCCGAGTACATGGATACCAAACACGACATGCTTTAAAATTGCGCACAAAAACGCAGTGGAGACAAACTACATACATTTTTAAAAGCCTTTACAGGTTACCACATTAGATTCACAGAGGAGGTCTACTGCTAAAATTACTGCCCTCGATCTGACCTTCGCGGTGATACCTCACATGCATGGTGCAATTGCTGTTTACATATGACGCCAGACCAACGCTTTTTTATTTTAGTTTTAAACTGTTCCTTCCATTTTTTTTCTTAGTTATGATTTTTATTGTTATCGCAGGGAATGTAAATATCCCCTATGATAGCAATAGGCAGTGACAGGTACTCTTTTTTTGAAAAAATATATTAGACCCTAGATCTTTCCTCTGCCCTCAAAGCATCTGACCACACCAAGATCGGTGTGATAAAACGCTTTCTCAATTTCCCAATGGCGCGGTTTATATCTGGGAGGGGGGTCATTCCCTCCCACTGCTTGTAAAAGCAGTCTAGAGGCTAATTACCCACTAGAATTGCTTTTACATGAAAGCCGATCACTGGCTGAAAAGAATGATACCAAGATGATACCTAAACCTGCAGGCATCATTCTGGTATAACCATTCAAAGTCCAGCAACATACTGGACATATATTGTAATCTTTTTTTTTCATGCAGCCTCTTGGCTGAACGAAAAAAAAAGAGATTGATTGGTGGGTATGCCCACCATTAGAATACCTCCCTTCATCCACCCACTTCTAATGGTGGGCATACATGCACCATTTATATATGCCGAAGCAGGGGGCATCCTCCCGCAAAAAAGTTATGCCACGTACACATGGTCAGACTTTTCCACGGGCAAGCCTCCGTCGGAATTTCGACCGTATGTACGTGGCATTAGGAGCAAAATCGCTCCTCCGCCCCTGCTGCCCCCATGCTTCGGCATATATGCTCTTTTTTTTTTTTCCAACTGTGGTGGTGAAATCACCTCCTACAGCGTTGGAGTCGCGGCTTTATGTATCGTGGGAGCAAACGCTGTTGCTGTCAAGATAAATAAATCCGCGCTGCAACTGAATGGCGCACCTGAAAACAAAAAAATGGCTAACAATAAAACACAGTAAACAAAATTACATACCTGAAAAGCAAGCATGATAAAACATAATAAAACATTGCAGAATAGAATAGAGTAAAAAAGAGCAACAATAGAGAGAATAGAGAGAGAGAGAGAGAGAACAATAAAACGACAACTATTTTTGTTTTTTTTATTTTATATTTTTTTGGTTTTTTTTTTTTTTTGTACTTTTTTTTTATTTTTATTTTTGACACTTTTTTTTTTTTAACTTTTAAACTTTTTTTTAAACTATAACTGTAACGGTCGGGTCTCAAAATGCGATGGCATTCTTGAGACCCTGTAACTATAATTTTACCTGTCGGGTCTCAAAATGCAATGGTATTCTTGAGACCCTGTGAAAGTGTATCCTAACAACAAAGCCTGGGGAATGCCCAGGAAAAAACCCAAGCCTACTTACCACCAGCTCGCAGAAAACCAAATTAGCCTGTCTAACAGTGCGTTAAAAACAGGGGTTTAGTCCGCACGCATTTGCAAACGCATGCGTAAGCCACAGAGCCACGTCACGGCACCCTGATATCTGTGGTCCTAACACTAAACTATGAGTGTCCCCACAGTGGAGGCACATGCATTCTAATGGATAGATGAGGGCAGGTGGACTGAAGGGGAGCCCACTCCTTCTTAAAGGTACAGGAGCACACCAAGCACCCAGCAGATTGCACAATGGCTGCAAAGGTGTTGGTGCGTTGCTGGACCAATACAAACACCAACGTGATAATGATACAAAAAACTTGCCACCACCCTCATCTATAGCCAGCTCGTGCGGACTAAACCCCTGTTTTTAACGCACTGTTAGACAGGCTAATTTGGTTTTCTGCGAGCTGGTGGTAAGTAGGCTTGGGTTTTTTCCTGGGCATTCCCCAGGCTTTGTTGAAAGTGTATCCTAGCCTGTGAAATGCTGTACCCTACGCTAATACCTTACTAGTGAGTGGTAGCGTTCAAAACATTCACCAATGCAGAGACCAGGATTGTCAGGACAGCGTGGACAATAATAACGGGTGTCACGCCTACATCCGCGCTTGGTACAGACACGACATCTTCTTTGGGGGGCTCGTTGGGTAGGGGTACTCTGGAGGGCATAAGAAAAATGCCTCTCATGCAGCCGGCTTACTGCATTTGGCAGGGGATGTTGAGGTGCAGAACCGCCTGGATACAGGAGTTCTGTGACAACCTCTTCCTGGAATTCAAGGAAGGGTAAAGTCCCGCCTGAAGCTCCGTATAGCACATGAGCGTTCAGCAAAGCCAATTGGAACAAATAAATAGACACTTTTTTGTACTAGCGTCTAGCCTTATGGGCAACTAGGTACGGCGCCAACAACTGGTCGTTGAGGTCCACCCCTCCCATATTAAGGTTATACTCGTGGACACAGAGGGGTTTCGTCACAACACCAGCCGCCGTACGAATTTGGACTGTCGTGTCTGCATGAAGGGAGGTAAGAACGAAAACATTCCTATTATCCCTCCACTTCACAGCGAGCAAATTATTACACTTGAAGCAGGCTCTCTCCCCCAGCCTAAGAGGGGAATCTACAAGCCGCTGGGGAAAGCCCCGGTGATTAGGTCACACAGTGCCACATGCTCCAATTTGCTGATCAAACAAATGACTAAACAGTGGCACGCTCGTGTAATAATTGTCCACGTACAAGTGGTACCCCTTTCCGAAAAAGGGTGACACCAAGTTCCACACTATCTTGCCAGCGCTCCCTATGTAATCTGGACAGTTCTCCGGCTCTACGTAACTATCTTTTCCCTCATAAACCGAAAAGCTCCACGTATAGCCTGTTGCCCTGTCACAGAGCTTGTAGAGCTTGACCCCGTATCTGGCACGCTTGCTGGGAAGGTACTGTCTGAAAGACAAGCGGCCAGAAAACTTAATCAAGGACTCGTCAATGCAGACAACTTGATTGGGCGTAAACAAGGCTGCAAAACGTTGGTTGAAGTGGTTTATGAGGGGCCGAATTTTGTAGAGCCGATCAAATTCAGGGTCTCCACGAGGACGACAAAGTTCATTGTCACTGAAGTGCATGAACCGCAAGATCTGTTCGTATCGTGCCCTGGACATGGAGGCAGTGAACACGGGCATTTGGTGGACTGGTGAGGTGGACCAATAAGTCCTCAGAGTCGGGAATTTATGTATGCCCATGTTGAGGGAAAGGCCCAGAAAGGACTTAAATTCGGAAACCGTAATTGGTTTCCAATCTCTGGCAAGGGAAGGCAACTGGGGATTAGCGGCGATGTATTGACCAGCTTATATATTACTTTGGTCCACAATAGATCTATAGAGATCTTCCGTTAAAAACAGCGAATAAAAATCGGATGGCTTAAAATCAGCTGTTTCCACCTGAATACCGGGTTGGCCAGTGAATGGGGGAAGTACGGGTTCTGCAGAAGTGGTGGGCACCCAATCAGGATTGGCAAATTCTGCAGGAAGGGCACTATGTGATCGACGGGCCTGCCTTTGTCTTCTTCTTGGTGGCAGCGGGACACTACTTGTGCTTGCCACCTCGCCAGCTTGAACTGCACTTATGGGACTCGCCACGTCATCACGTGTTACTGCAGTGCTGGATGTCCAGGGTGTACTAGGCCGCTGGTGCTTGCCAGTTCACCAGAAGGAATAGCGGCGCTAGTACTTCTCTGCTCCATACGAGAGACCTGCGGTTCCTGCACCTCAACAACAGCAGAAGATCGGGATCGGGTACGCCTGACCTTAGCAGGGACCTCACCTCTGTCGCCAGAGCTATCTGTCATGGAGCCGCTATCGTCTACTGGATCGTATTCTGAGCCTGATTCTGACAGATGAGTGACCTCCTCTTCACTATCTGACATACTCAGAAACAAGTAGGCCTGTTCACTAGTGTACTTGCGATTTGCCATTTTGGGCTCTAAATTTAGTAGTACACTAGTGAGATTCACGGGTAAAAAAGCTCCTAGGCTGCTGGCGACTGAATCAAATCGCTACCAAAAAAACTGTTAGCGATCGCAGGGATCAGGCCTGACTCTGCGAACGCTGCAGTTATGTGTGCTTAGTGTTTTGTAAGTGACAGTGATCGATCGATACTGCACTTGGGTGGGCTGGGCGGAGGGGGAAAACGCAGGTGCTAGCAGGTATCTGGGCTGATCCCGCTAACAATGCGTTTTTTGGAACCCTAAACTGCTGGGACGCTAGTATAGATCTGATCAGATCAGATATTGATCTGTTCAGATACTGTACCACTAAGGGAGGTGTATGCTTTGCGCGTGGGTGTTTGTGGTACTGACACTAACCTGGGGCGACGCAGACCTTATTGATATCACCCGCCGGGCGATCAGGGGGTTAAACTGTTATTGGGTAATAAATGGCGGGTGCCCTGACACTATAAAAAACAAACTAACTAACCAGCGTCACCCGTAACAGTTATACGGTGATCACTGGTGAAAGGGTTAACTAGGGGCAATCAGGGGGTTAAATCCTTTATTGGGTAATATATGGGGGTACCTGACGCTATATAAAAACCTGACGGGGAACCTAAATAACTAACTGGCTAACCAGCGTCACCAGTGACACTTATACGGTGATCACTGGTGAAAGGGTTAACTCTAGGGGAAATCAAGGGTTTAAAACCTTTATTTAGGTTGTAATATGGGGGTACCTGACCTATAAACCTATTTATGAACCTATATAAACCTGGCGGTTAACCTAGAAAAAAACTGGCTACCTAGCGGCACCAGTGACACTAATGCAGCGATCAGAAAAACGATCGCTTAGTGACACTGGCAAAAGGGGGTGAAAGGGTTACCTAGAGGGCAATCAAGGGGTTAAACCGTTATTAAGGGGGGGGGGGGGGGGGGGGGCTCGGGGGCTACCTTAGACCTAAAGGGGCCTAAAACTAACTGCCCTGACAGTTATTGCAGTCACAACCAGTGTTGGTCATCTTACTTTAAAAAAGTAATTAGTTACATTACAAATTATTTCTCCCAAAAAAGTAATTGAGTTAGTAACTCAGTTACTACATTGGAAAAGTAATTAGTTACTCAGCAAAGTAACTGACTTTTTTTTTTTTTAATATTCTTAGGGGCGGGTCTAGTATTACTGTAAGCAAGGGGCGCGTTCCCCCCTGCACGTCTATTTCCCCCCCAACACATATATCTGTTCCCCCTCTGTACCCCACTACACGTCTGCCCCCCCCCACACACATATATCTGTTCCCCCTCTGTACCCCACTACACGTCTGTTCCCCCCCCCCACACATATATCTGTTCCCCCCCTGTACATCTGTCCCCCCCAAACTCACGGATCGGATCGTTGCAGAGTCACGGATCGGATCATTTTTCGGATCAGCAAATAATAATTGAATTTGCAAAAACCTTTGAAAATACCACCACCATAAAGCCCCCACTGTAATATCCACGTCATCTCCCCAACTGTAATATTGTCTGGGTATAGCCGGGTATGGCTGGGTATAGCCGGGTATGGCTGGGTATCGCCGAGTATGGCTGGGTATCGCCGAGTATGGCTGGGTATTACCGCGTATTGCAGAGTGTGGCGGGGTATGGCCAGGTGTTGCGGGGTATGGCGGGGTGTTGCAGGGTATGGCAGGGTGTTGCAGAGTATTGCGCAGTATTGGCAGGGTGTTGCAGAGTATTGCGCAGTATTGGCACTGGCAGGGTGTTGCAGAGTATTGCGCTGTATTGGCAGGGTGTTGCAGAGTATTGCGCAGTATTGGCAGGGTGTTGCAGAGTATTGCGCAGTATTGGCAGGGTGTTGCAAAGTATTGCGCAGTATTGGCAGGGTGTTGCAAAGTATTGCGCAGTATTGGCAGGGTGTTGCAGAGTATTGCGCAGTATTGGCAGGGTGTTGCAGAGTATTGCGCAGTATTGGCAGGGTGTTGCAGAGTATTGCGCAGTATTGGCAGGGTGTTGCAGAGTATTGCGCAGTATTAGCAGGGTGTTGCAGAGTATGGAGGGATGGCTGCTGCCATCCGATCTCTCCCCTCCACTGTACAGATCTGTACACAGAGGGGAGACCAGCGTCATCTTGACGCCGGTTTGTTTACAAAGTGATCGCTCCGTCATTTGATGGAGCAATCACATTGTAAACGGCCGACGGGTGCACCAAGATAGCCGCCGCTCCGCAGCTAGGCCGGAGCGGCGGCCATCTTGGTGCACCCGTCGGCCGCCGCTCCGGAGCTAGGCCGAAGCCGCGGCCTTTCCTGAGGCCGCGGATGGCTCCGCGATCGCGGCGGGTAATTGCGGTAACGCCGCCCCAGTAATGGGAACGGCGTTACCGCGAGGGGAAGAGTAATCAGTTGGATTACTCGTTACCCTCTAAAGTAACGCAGTTTACTTTAACGTCGTTAGTGCCATCACTGGTCACAACTGACACTAAATGCAGTGATCAGTAAATAAATAATCCCTGCAATCAGTGACACTGTGACTGGGGGGGCAGGGGGTGATCTGGGGGGTGATCTGGGGGTGGAATGTGTGCCTATGTGTGACTGGTGTCAGTGTAGTGTTGGTGCACTAACCTGATGTCTTCTCCGCTCGGCGTCCCGGTCAGAAAGACCGGCACGAGGAGCGTGACATCACTTCCTCTTGCCTGTGTTTACAATACGCAGGCAAGAGGAAGCATCTGATTCGCCAGGAGCGATCGCAAGGGGGTGGCCAGAAACCACTGGCCGGCCCCTCGTCTATGATCGCTCCTGAAGCGATGCCGACCGTCCCCGCCGGACGAATGGCACGTACAGGTACGTGGTTTTGCCTGTACGTGCCATTCTGCCGACGTATATGTACATGGGGTGGTCGGCAAGTGGTTAAATTGACAAAAATAAGATGGATAGATTAACTAGGAAAGCTACAATTTCTGGGGAAATTGTGTGAAGTGTTCTTGCCTCCACCTACTGGAGTGGCTGGAGTAACTGTGAAAAGTGTTAAAAAGTATATTTTAAAAAGTATAAATAGTAGTAAAAAAGTTGAAGTTCCATCATTAGCTAAAAGAGCTGAACATATTTTTCCCCAAAAAATTTTTTTTCAAACAAACATTTTTTTTTCAAATAAAAAAATTTTTTTTCAAATAAAAATGTAGTTTTTTTCAAACAAAAATGTATTGGCTGATCATGGGGTGGTCATAATATTTTGTCTGATCATGAGGTGGTGATAATGTTTTGGCTGATCATGATTTTTAAAATATTTATTTTTTATTATTATTTTTTTTTCATGGGGTGGTCATAATATTTTGGCTGATTTTTCTTTTTCAAAATTGTTTTTATTATTATTTTTTTTTTTTTTTCATGAGGTGGTCATAATGTTTTGGCTGATCATCGGCTACAGGAAATAGGTATATTTTTAAAGACATGTTGTATATTGCTAAATCCTTTTAATAATCCTTTTAATAATCTATTGTCATAGGGGTATTTACATTTTTATATGTTTTTCTATTTGGCTTTTGTCTTCTGTCCTCTTCTGTCTTCTGTCTTCTGTCCTCTTCTGTCTTCTGTCCTCTTCTATCCTCTTCTGTCCTTTTCTATCCTCTTCTGTCCTCTTCTCTCTCGTCTGTCCTTCTGTCCTCTTCTCTCTCGTCTGTCCTCGTCTGTCCTCGTCTGTCCTCTTCTGTCCTCGTCTCTCTCGTCTGTCCTCTTCTCTGTCCTCTTCTGTCCTCTTCTCTGTCCTCTTCTCTCTCTTCTGTCCTCGTCTCTCTCGTCTGTCCTCTTCTGTCCTCGTCTCTCTCGTCTGTCCTCTTCTGTCCTCTTCTGTCCTCTTCTGTCCTCTTCTCTGTCCTCTTCTCTCTCTTCTGTCCTCGTCTCTCTCGTGTCTTCTTCTGTCCTCTTCTCTCTCGTCTGTCCTCTTCTCTCTCGTCTGTCCTCGTCTGTCCTCGTCTGTCCTCGTCTGTCCTCTTCTCTCTCGTCTGTCCTCTTCTCTCTCGTCTGTCCTCTTCTTCTGCTGACGGTCCTCCTCTTCTGCTGACGGTCCTCTTCTGCTGACGGTCCTCTTCTGCTGACGGTCCTCCTCTTCTGCTGACGGTCCTCCTCTTCTGCTGACGGTCCTCCTCTTCTGCTGACGGTCGTCCTCTTCTGCTGACGGTCGTCCTCTTCTGCTGACGGTCCTCCTCTTCTGCTGACGGTCCTCCTCTTCTGCTGACGGTCCTCCTCTTCTGCTGACGGTCCTCCTCTTCTGCTGACGGTCGTCCTCTTCTGCTGACGGTCCTCCTCTTCTGCTGACGGTCCTCCTCTTCTGCTGACGGTCCTCCTCTTCTGCTGACGGTCCTCCTCTTCTGCTGACGGTCCTCTTCGGTCGTCCTCTTCTGCTGACGGTCCTCCTCTTCTGCTGACGGTCCTCCTCTTCTGCTGACGGTCCTCCTCTTCTGCTGACGGTCCTCCTCTTCTGCTGACGGTCCTCCTCTTCTGCTGACGGTCCTCTTCGGTCGTCCTCTTCTGCTGACGGTCGTCCTCTTCTGCTGACGGTCGTCCTCTTCTGCTGACGGTCGTCCTCTTCTGCTGACGGTCGTCCTCTTCTGCTGACGGTCGTCCTCTTCTGCTGACGGTCCTCCTCTTCTGCTGACGGTCGTCCTCTTCTGCTGACGGTCGTCCTCTTCTGCTGACGGTCGTCCTCTTCTGCTGATGGTCGTCCTCTTCTGCTGACGGTCGTCCTCTTCTGCTGACGGTCCTCCTCTTCTGCTGACGGTCCTCCTCTTCTGCTGACGGTCCTCCTCTTCTGCTGACGGTCCTCTTCGGTCGTCCTCTTCTGCTGACGGTCCTCCTCTTCTGCTGACGGTCCTCTTCGGTCGTCCTCTTCTGCTGACGGTCCTCCTCTTCTGCTGACGGTCCTCCTCTTCTGCTGACGGTCCTCCTCTTCTGCTGACGGTCCTCCTCTTCTGCTGACGGTCCTCTTCGGTCGTCCTCTTCTGCTGACGGTCCTCCTCTTCTGCTGACGGTCCTCTTCGGTCGTCCTCTTCTGCTGACGGTCCTCCTCTTCTGCTGACGGTCCTCCTCTTCTGCTGACGGTCCTCCTCTTCTGCTGACGGTCCTCCTCTTCTGCTGACGGTCCTCCTCTTCTGCTGACGGTCCTCCTCTTCTGCTGACGGTCGTCCTCTTCTGCTGACGGTCCTCTTCGGTCGTCCTCTTCTGCTGACGGTCCTCTTCGGTCGTCCTCTTCTGCTGACGGTCCTCCTCTTCTGCTGACGGTCCTCCTCTTCTGCTGACGGTCCTCCTCTTCTGCTGACGGTCCTCCTCTTCTGCTGACGGTCCTCCTCTTCTGCTGACGGTCGTCCTCTTCTGCTGACGGTCCTCTTCGGTCGTCCTCTTCTGCTGACGGTCCTCTTCGGTCGTCCTCTTCTGCTGACGGTCCTCCTCTTCTGCTGACGGTCCTCCTCTTCTGCTGACGGTCCTCCTCTTCTGCTGACGGTCCTCCTCTTCTGCTGACGGCCCTCTTCTGCTGACGGTCCTCCTCTTCTGCTGACGGTCCTCCTCTTCTGCTGACGGTCCTCCTCTTCTGCTGACGGTCCTCCTCTTCTGCTGACGGTCCTCCTCTTCTGCTGACGGTCCTCCTCTTCTGCTGACGGTCCTCTTCGGTCGTCCTCTTCTGCTGACGGTCGTCCTCTTCTGCTGACGGTCGTCCTCTTCTGCTGACGGTCGTCCTCTTCTGCTGACGGTCGTCCTCTTCTGCTGACGGTCCTCCTCTTCTGCTGACGGTCCTCCTCTTCTGCTGACGGTCCTCCTCTTCTGCTGACGGTCCTCCTCTTCTGCTGACGGTCCTCCTCTTCTGCTGACGGTCGTCCTCTTCTGCTGACGGTCGTCCTCTTCTGCTGACGGTCCTCCTCTTCTGCTGACGGTCCTCCTCTTCTGCTGACGGTCCTCCTCGTGTGCTGACGGTCCTCCTCGTCTGCTGACGGTCCTCCTCTTCTGCTGACGGTCCTCCTCTTCTGCTGACGGTCCTCCTCTTCTGCTGACGGTCCTCCTCTTCTGCTGACGGTCCTCTTCGGTCCTCCTCTTCTGCTGACGGTCCTCCTCTTCTGCTGACGGTCCTCCTCTTCTGCTGACGGTCCTCCTCTTCTGCTGACGGTCCTCTTCGGTCCTCCTCTTCTGCTGACGGTCCTCCTCTTCTGCTGACGGTCCTCCTCTTCTGCTGACGGTCCTCTTCGGTCCTCCTCTTCTGCTGACGGTCCTCCTCTTCTGCTGACGGTCCTCCTCTTCTGCTGACGGTCCTCTTCGGTCGTCCTCTTCTGCTGACGGTCCTCCTCTTCTGCTGACGGTCCTCCTCTTCTGCTGACGGTCCTCCTCTTCTGCTGACGGTCCTCTTCGGTCGTCCTCTTCTGCTGACGGTCCTCCTCTTCTGCTGACGGTCCTCCTCTTCTGCTGACGGTCCTCCTCTTCTGCTGACGGTCCTCCTCTTCTGCTGACGGTCCTCTTCGGTCGTCCTCTTCTGCTGACGGTCCTCCTCTTCTGCTGACGGTCCTCCTCTTCTGCTGACGGTCCTCTTCTGCTGACGGTCCTCTTCTGCTGACGGTCCTCCTCTTCTGCTGACGGTCCTCTTCTGCTGACGGTCCTCTTCGGTCGTCCTCTTCTGCTGACGGTCCTCTTCGGTCGTCCTCTTCTGCTGACGGTCCTCCTCTTCTGCTGACGGTCCTCTTCGGTCGTCCTCTTCTGCTGACGGTCCTCCTCTTCTGCTGACGGTCCTCCTCTTCTGCTGACGGTCGTCCTCTTCTGCTGACGGTCTTCCTCTTCTGCTGACGGTCGTCCTCTTCTGCTGACGGTCGTCCTCTTCTGCTGACGGTCGTCCTCTTCTGCTGACGGTCGTCCTCTTCTGCTGACGGTCCTCCTCTTCTGCTGACGGTCCTCCTCTTCTGCTGACGGTCCTCCTCTTCTGCTGACGGTCCTCTTCGGTCGTCCTCTTCTGCTGACGGTCCTCCTCTTCTGCTGACGGTCCTCCTCTTCTGCTGACGGTCCTCCTCTTCTGCTGACGGTCCTCTTCGGTCGTCCTCTTCTGCTGACGGTCCTCCTCTTCTGCTGACGGTCCTCTTCGGTCGTCCTCTTCTGCTGACGGTCCTCCTCTTCTGCTGACGGTCCTCCTCTTCTGCTGACGGTCGTCCTCTTCTGCTGACGGTCCTCCTCTTCTGCTGACGGTCCTCCTCTTCTGCTGACGGTCGTCCTCTTCTGCTGACGGTCCTCCTCCTCTTCTGCTGACGGTCCTCCTCTTCTGCTGACGGTCCTCCTCTTCTGCTGACGGTCGTCCTCTTCTGCTGACGGTCGTCCTCTTCTGCTGACGGTCCTCCTCTTCTGCTGACGGTCCTCCTCTTCTGCTGACGGTCCTCCTCTTCTGCTGACGGTCCTCCTCTTCTGCTGACGGTCCTCTTTGGTCGTCCTCTTCTGCTGACGGTCCTCCTCTTCTGCTGACGGTCCTCCTCTTCTGCTGACGGTCCTCTTCTTCTGCTGACGGTCCTCTCTTCTGCTGACGGTCCTCCTCTTCTGCTGACGGTCCTCCTCTTCTGCTGACGGTCCTCCTCTTCTGCTGACGGTCCTCCTCTTCTGCTGACGGTCCTCCTCTTCTGCTGACGGTCGTCCTCTTCTGCTGACGGTCCTCCTCTTCTGCTGACGGTCCTCCTCTTCTGCTGACGGTCGTCCTCTTCTGCTGACGGTCGTCCTCTTCTGCTGACGGTCGTCCTCTTCTGCTGACGGTCGTCCTCTTCTGCTGACGGTCGTCCTCTTCTGCTGACGGTCCTCCTCTTCTGCTGACGGTCCTCCTCTTCTGCTGACGGTCCTCCTCTTCTGCTGACGGTCCTCCTCTTCTGCTGACGGTCCTCCTCTTCTGCTGACGGTCCTCCTCTTCTGCTGACGGTCGTCCTCTTCTGCTGACGGTCGTCCTCTTCTGCTGACGGTCCTCCTCTTCTGCTGACGGTCCTCCTCTTCTGCTGACGGTCCTCCTCTTCTGCTGACGGTCCTCTTCGGTCGTCCTCTTCTGCTGACGGTCCTCTTCGGTCGTCCTCTTCTGCTGACGGTCCTCTTCGGTCGTCCTCTTCTGCTGACGGTCCTCCTCTTCTGCTGACGGTCCTCCTCTTCTGCTGACGGTCCTCCTCTTCTGCTGACGGTCCTCCTCTTCTGCTGACGGTCCTCCTCTTCTGCTGACGGTCGTCCTCTTCTGCTGACGGTCCTCCTCTTCTGCTGACGGTCGTCCTCTTCTGCTGACGGTCCTCCTCTTCTGCTGACGGTCCTCCTCTTCTGCTGACGGTCGTCCTCTTCTGCTGACGGTCGTCCTCTTCTGCTGACGGTCGTCCTCTTCTGCTGACGGTCGTCCTCTTCTGCTGACGGTCGTCCTCTTCTGCTGACGGTCCTCTTCGGTCGTCCTCTTCTGCTGACGGTCGTCCTCTTCGGTCGTCCTCTTCTGCTGACGGTCGTCCTCTTCGGTCGTCCTCTTCTGCTGACGGTCCTCTTCGGTCGTCCTCTTCTGCTGACGGTCGTCCTCTTCGGTCGTCCTCTTCTGCTGATGGTCGTCCTCTTCGGTCGTCCTCTTCTGCTGACGGTCGTCCTCTTCGGTAGTCCTCTTCTGCTGACGGTCGTCCTCTTCGGTCGTCCTCTTCTGCTGATGGTCGTCCTCTTCGGTCGTCCTCTTCTGCTGACGGTCGTCCTCTTCGGTCGTCCTCTTCTGCTGACGGTCGTCCTCTTCGGTCGTCCTCTTCTGCTGACGGTCGTCCTCTTCTGCTGACGGTCGTCCTCTTCTGCTGACGGTCGTCCTCTTCTGCTGCAAAATAAAAAAAGACATTTAGGTGTCCATTTATGAAACAGTGAAATCCTATTCACTGCTTCATTCTCCGGCATTCACAGAGGAGATTTTTCTCTTCTGTGTGCCAGTTTATGAAGCGGAGTAGATCTTGGAGGAGTGAAGAGATCTACAAACGCTTCTAACACTGGAGAACGGCCCCTGATACTGGAATCTCGTGAGACTTTACGAGATTACAGCACCAGAAATTCACAGAAACACAGAGATGTCAGTTTATTAAGCAGTGATAGATTATCACCGCTCAATACACGGACAGACGGTGTGATTTAATGTTAATAAAATAAAGAGTCCCCCTACATAATATATACATGTATACACACACACATTATATATACATGTGTGTATATATACACACACACATTATATATATATATATATATATATATATATATATATATATATATATATATATATATATATATATACTCTAACTATATATATAAAATAGGGGGACATGGTTACAGTGTTGGGGGGGTCTGAACGAGGCACAAGGAAGTTAATTATCTTCCTCTTTCCTCCTCAGATCCCCCACATTCCCTCTTCACTCCCCGATTCTCCACCTCTGAGCTGGTGAATCAGGGACTGTGAATTCTTTTTTTTTTTTTTTATTCTTTATTTTCAGAGTTTTCTTCATATACAAAATTCATCACATTTATAATCAAGTATTTAGACAAGTGCTTCTATTCAAATTCGAATTATATTTTCCCCCCCCCCCCACCTCTAAAAAAAAAAAAAAAAAAAAAAAAAAGAGAAAAAAACCTACCCCGTCTCGCTCACCCTCCCCCATTCCCCACAGTACTTCCTTCCATTATCCTAAAATATTGTTCTGTTTCCCTGAACTCAATCCATTGTTGCCATGTCCTCTGATATTTTTCTTCTAGATTCTCTAAAGTGTATAGCGAGAGTTCTATTATTCTTGTCCTCTCCACCCTCTCTACCCACTCTTTCATTGAGGGTGTCTCCTGAAGTTTCCAGTAGCAGGGAATTAGGGCTTTGGCTGCATTTAATAGATAGGGGGTGAGGTTCCTAGAGTGTCTTCCCTCTCCACTCTCTGTATCATGGAATAAGCATACCCATGGAAGCTTCTTCACCCTTACTTGTGTTATTTTAAAAATTATTTCTATTATTTGCTCCCAATATTCCTTTATTTTCGGGCAGTACCACCACAGGTGTGAGAAGGAACCTACTACCTCGCACCCTCGCCAACAATTAGGAGAAATGTCTCCGTTGTAAGCGTTCGCTGCTTGAGGAGTTACATACCACCTAGCTAGGAGTTTATAGGACATTTCTACTGAATGTATATCTTTTGCTGTTGAGAAACCCCGTCCTAGGATCTTGGTCTTCTGGTCCTCGCTATTTAGTGGGCCGATCTCACCTTCCCATTTGCCTAAATACGTGGGATATTCGTGTTCCGCTGCTCGCAACAAGATTTTGTACGTCTTTGAGATTCTTTTCTCGCGGTTGTTGGGGGAATCCATTAATTTTTCTAAGGGCCTAAATTCTCTCTTACCGCGTAAAGGTTTTGGGAGTGTCTGTGTGAAGTGTTGTATTTGGGTGTAGCGCCATTTGTCTAGTGCTCTATGTCCCCATTTCGTGATAATCTCATTGTAAGTGCTAATTCTATTCCCTTCCATCACGTCTATCAACCTTAAATTCTCTTTATTGGACCATCTACTAAAATATATAAACTCCTCCTTACCTGGAGAAAAAAAATTTGTGTCTAATAATGGAATTAGTGGAGAATTATAATCCCAATTGTGCCTTTTATGGATAGCATCCCAGATTTTTAGTGAGTGCCTTGTGAGTGCTGTTGTATTTGGTGCTAAGTGTCTATAGTGAGGGGGTATCCATATAATTTCTCCTAATCTTGTTCTGCTTAACTTTCTTTCGAGTTCCACCCAACTTTTATCCTCATAATTGTGGCTCCAGTCTATTATTCTAGCGATTGCGACCGCTTCGTAATACTTTTTAAAGTCCGGAGCAGCAAGCCCCCCTCTTCCTTTTTCTCTTACTAATGTATCGTATGCGATGCGCGCCCGTTTACCCGCCCAAATGAATTTTGTTATTATTGACTTTATTTTCTTCAGGTATGGCTGTGGGAGGGAAATTGGGATCATTTGGCAGGTATAAATGAATAAAGGGAGGGTGAACATCTTGACCGCGTTTATCTTCCCCATCCACGAGAGGACTTTATATTGCATTCCTCTAAGTTGCTTTTTGATTTTATTGATCAGCGGGATATAGTTGTGGTTAAAGAGGTTATCTACTTGAGACGTTAATTTTATTCCCAAATAGTTAAGCTCCTTTTTGCACCATTTAAATTGGAATCTAGATTGTATGGCACTCTGTTCTTGTATTGGTAGGGTTAGATTTAATATCTCGGATTTAGACATGTTAACTTTAAAGTTCGACAGTTTACCGTATTGTTTTAATTCTTTCATAGCCACTGGGATAGATATTCTGGGGTTGGAGATATAAAGCAACAGGTCATCCGCAAACGCCGATACCTTGTACTCCCTATCTCCAGCTCGAATTCCCCGGATATCAGGATTCTTACGAATCGCTGACAATAGGGGTTCTAGGGTAATTATGAATAAAAGAGGGGAAAGTGGGCACCCCTGTCTTGTCCCATTAAACAAGTCGAGGGGAGAAGACAGGGTCCCATTGACTCTTATTTTTGTTGTCGGCTGCTGATAGAGGGCCCCGATCCATTTCATCATCCTATCGCACAGTCCCATATAATTCAATGTTTCAAGCAAGAATACCCAATTGACCCGGTCAAAGGCCTTTTCGGCATCAATTGACATTAGGACTGAAGGCTCACCCCTTCTAACAGCTTCTTGAATCAGCATTATTGCTTTCAAGGAGTTATCTCTACCTTCCCTCCCCTGCACGAACCCAGCTTGGTCGTTATGTATCCATTCTGGCAGATATGACTTCAATCTTTCGGCAATTATTTTTGCAAATAGCTTTATGTCCGAGTTTAATAAGGAGATTGGCCTATAGCTTTCTACTGCCATCGGGTCTTTCCCCTCCTTTAAAATCAGAGTAATATGTGCCAGTAATGTCTCGTCTCTAAATTTCTCACTTATCCCTATTGCATTAAAGTATTTGCATAGTCTAGGTGCTAACTGCTTGGAGAACTTTTTATAATATATAATAGAGAATCCGTCCGGACCTGGGCTACCTCCTGGAGCTGTATTGGCTATTGCTCTTTCTACTTCTTCTACCGATATCGGTACTCCAAGTGCCTCCATTTCTACCTTTTTACCCCTTGGGAAGTCTATGTGCCGAAGGTATTCCCTGATTTCCTCCCGCCGTTTCCCTTCGTTTTGTTTATGTTCGATATTATATAGAGTACTGTAGTATTTGTGGAATGTATTTGCTATTTCCGGGGATGATATCAAGATCTCGCCATTTGTATCTCTAATCTTCTCTATGAACGTCCTGTTCTTTTTTTCCTTGACCATATTGGCCAGCCATTTACCTGCTCTATTCCCCCACTGATATCTCTCTCTCTTTAAAATGTGAATTGCGGCAATCCTCTCTTGCTCAACGTATTCTGCTAGCTCTCTTTTTTTGGCAATCAGGTCTTGTTTCTCCGGGATTCCTTTAGGTCTTGTTTTCTGCTCTAGCTCTTGTATGTCCTTATATAACTCCCTTTTCCTTTTTACCCTTGCTTTTTTTTTTCCTGCTCCGATGCCTATTAAGCTACCCCTTATCACCGCTTTATGAGTTTCCCAAACTGTTGAGGCCGAGACCTCTGGTGACTCATTTAAAGTGAAGAAAGTTTCTAATTCATGTTCTATCTTACTAATTGACTCTTGGTCTTGCAACAATGTGACGTTAAGTTTCCAGTTTGTTCCAGGTCCACAGTCCCCCTTTATATCCAGATGGATTTTCACTGGGGCATGGTCGGATAAAGTCATTGTTTTTATTTCTGCTTTCCTGAGTAGCGGGACCAGCTGATGTTCTATGAAAATATAATCTATCCTGGAAAAGGAACTGTGGACCTGGGAGAAACAGGTATAATCTCTATCTTTTGGATGTAATATTCTCCAAGTATCTTGTAACTGCCAATTACCCAATGCTTCAATGACTTTTTTCTTCCTTTGTTCTGTAGCTTGGGACCTACCTACTGAAGTATCTAATTTTGGGTCTATGCTCCAATTAAGGTCTCCTGCCAGAATAAGTTTACCTTCTTTAAACCCCTCGAGTTTGCTTAATACTCTCCTGAGGAATTTATCCGGGTTTTTGTTTGGTGCGTAAACATTCACAATTGTACATTTCATATTGTGTAACATACCTTTTATACATAAGTATCTTCCCTCCGGGTCCACAAGACGCTCCTCCAACTTAAATTTCATTAACCTACTAAAACCGATTGCTATACCTCTCGAATAAGGCGATGAGGAATCCGCATAATACCATAGTGGGAAATTAAACGAATTTAATCTAATACCTGAACTATAGGTTATATGTGTCTCCTGTAGGCATACAATGCCTGCCTCCAGGAAGAGAAGTTCGTCATTTACCCTATGCCTTTTTTTTTTTGAATTTAGCCCCCTTACATTATATGTAATGAAATTTATCCCCTCCATATTAGTTTTTTAGAGAGGTAGCCTATAGAGCGTCTTGTGGAGCCAGGGTCGATTTCTGTACTGTGTCGGCGGGGGGGTGAGCGAGACCCAAAAAAAAAAAAAAAAAAAAAAAAAAAAAACAAAAAAAAAAAAAAAAAAAAAAAAAAAAAAAAAGAAACCCCCAAACATAACCCCCCCACCTCCCTCCTCCCCCCTCCCCCCTTCTGAAACGATACACCCTGCCGGGTTGGACAGAACCCCCCATAATCGTTTGTTGGATGGAGCAGGCAGACTCTTTCATAGTGTCGCCTACATTCCATCTTCTCCCTGGGGCTTATTCCGTGACTATGTATACCCCCCCGCCACCCCCCCCCCCGCTCCCCCCCCACCCCACCCCCCCCCCTCCCCTGGGTGGCAGCATAAGTTTTATTTTTTCGGGGAGAGGCGTCATGACGTGACTGCGTGTGCGCCGCCCGTCGCAAGCCCGCGCTCAGACCTGCCCGGACCCGCCCCCGTCCCACCACCGCTCGCTCGCTCCTCCACGCTGAACGCGTTGGTTAGCCCGATACCCCACAGCCCGTGTGCGGTGGGGGGATGACCGACGAGGAGCGGAGCCGGCCCGCCCGCCACACAGTCCACTGGCACCACTGAGGGGCCTCTCCTCCCGCTCGCCTCCGGCCTCCGTCCGCTACCCGGGAACGGGGCAAAGCATCCATGTCCTTACCCGAGGTAGCGGGACCATGTCTTGCAGCCCCAGCCATAGACAGGTCTAGCCGAACCTGATGCCCACAAGGCGCCATGGAATGCAGATCCAGACCCTGAAGCAGAGGAAGAAACAAAGGGACAGCTTCCGGACAAGCACGCTCAGGAAGGACTGAATCTTGACCCCGCACCCGACGCTAGGAGCGGTGAGTGGCCCTCGGGCCAGCTATAATCTGTTCCCCTATTGTACTCTCACACCGGAGAGAGGCTGCCTAATGGATATGATCACGCATATATGTGCCCAGTGGGCCTGACGAATTTTCTTGTTTTTTTTTGCCTTACAAACCCCCTCAACAGTCAAACCCTGAATATGGAATATTAAATATGGTGGACATATGACAAAAGCCAAAAGCCAAAAGCCTGAGTAAGGCTGTCACCTTGTATTCGGGCAAAGACCGCTGGGAAGTTGTAGGGGTTCTCCCACCTGCCCCTCTAGTCACCCAATATACTATAAACGCCCGTGGAAGGGATTGGATCAAGGAGAGCCGCACAACAAGGCATAACAAAGAGATTTTGGCAAAGGGAAAAAAAAAAAAAAAAGGGGGAATATAACATTTATCCTGACATCCAACCCAATGATGGGCACTATTTAACCTTTACACCAACCTCGCTTTACCGGGGGTCAGGAAGAGACTTGCGTCCCAGGAGGTGAACTTACCCCACATATCCTGCACCCTACTTTTAAACAGACTGGGATCCCCGCTTATAACAAAACTGACCGGAGATATAGCCTTATGTGGAGATAGTTCGGGAGAGGCAGAGGTCGGTGGGTTGGATCGCCGGAAGGTGAAAGAGACAGCCCCACTGGGCCCCCAGGACACTACTTCAGCTCGGTAAATCCCAATAAACCCCAAATCGTCGGGACCCATCACAACAGGGACCGCTGAGAGTAACATACCTCTGGCAGACGCTAGAAAAGGGCACCCCACGGAGTAACCAAGCAGGCGTTCCCACAATCCCCTAGAATGGACCCCCAGGGGACCCTCAACCTCAACCTAGAGCCAGGAGAACGTGTATAGTGAATACGGAGTTGAGGCACCATTGGGGAGTGGACTTTCTCTCCCTCTTCGCCTGGACCCGCTTACACTCTTCTGTTTTTTTTTTTTTTTTTTTTTCCTTTTTTTTTTTTTTGGAGCCCCCCCAGTCCCTCCTGATACTTGTTGGTATCTGTTCTTGTCCCCATATTCGCCTCTCCCTCCTCTGAAAGAAGGAGCAAGTGACAAGGTTCAGAGACACTTCAAGCTGCCTGATTTAACTTTTTACACAAAATACAGTACAAATTATTTTGTGTGGGGTAAAGGTGGGGGTATATGCATTGTATCTGATTTGAGGTTGACAAACCCTAAAAGGAGGATTGGAATACCCAGGAGTGGGAAAAGGGTTTAGATAAGAAACATAGCAGGAAATTACACAATATATACCCTGCCCCCCCCAGGTAAAATAAATTAATTAAGAAAGGGGCCTGTACCCCGTACCCCCCCAGGTCAATATAGATTAGCAAAGAAAGAGGTGTCAGTAAGGGGAATACAAGAGGAAGCATAGGACCTCGAAATCACCCTAAGTAGAAAACAAGGACGGCAAGGAGTATGAGGGGTAAAACAAGCAAGACAGGCAAAACCATACCACCAACTCAAAGCCCGGGAGGTATCCAGAGATATATGGCCACCAATACAGGCACGATGGAGGAGGGACAGGGGGGCCCTAGATTGAGTCAAGGAGGAGCACCCCTAAGATCAGGTTTAAATAGGCAGAGAGGCCCGGATGAAAGCAAAGGAGGGAAGGCAAATGGAGCAAAAATCCCGGGACCGAAGGTAGAGGACAGAACCCCACTAAATCCCACCCTAGGACATGAGGAAACACAGACTAGAGAGGAGGAGAGGGGAGCAGAGGGAGGAGACACGGAGATAGGTAGAACCACGCGGCCCACACCCACACCCCAAGAGGGGATGCCACAAATTAGAGAGATGCTTTCAGAGATGTTTTCAAATTTAGAAACATCTCTGAAAGGGGAAATTGCAGCCCTAAGGGGAGATATAGGATTAGTCCTGGGGAGAGTAGAAGAGGTGGAAGATAGGTTAGAGATATACGATCAAAAGCTAATGGAAATAGCAGAACAGATGAATACCCTCCATAGATCTAACAGGTTGTTGCTATATAAATTAGAAGACCAAGAGAATCGAAGCAGAAGGAAGAACCTCCGCATAAAAGGTCTCCCTGAGTTATATGGCAACATGGAATTGAGAAGTATTGCACAGCAACTATTTAATCCCCTCTTAGATAGAGAGGCTACAGATACTCTGAAAATAGATAGAATACATAGGTTGGTGCGAGCCCCGAGAGGACGCCCAGACGCCCCGAGGGACGTAATAATAAGGTTTCATTATCCGGAAGATAAGACCCGGATTATGAGCAAAATTAGAACACTTAAAGGGGTACCCTTCGGGGGAGTAGAGCTCCAGATCTATGCAGACCTTGCCCCTGAGACGTTGAGAAGAAGGTGGCGACTTAAACCCCTGACTTCATCGTTAAGGACAGCAGAGATCCCCTATCAATGGGGGTTCCCGGCATGTTTAGTGGGGAAAAGGGATGGACGATCCGCGGTCCTGCGCTTTCCGGAGGAAGTGGGAGGGTTCTGTGAACGCCTAGGGATTGACCCACCTCCAACCATGTTGGAGTGGGGAGCAGAGGAGGGTATCTGGCCCCCGCAATACGAACGACCTGGGAGGGGTGACGGGAGGGGGAGAGCCGGGGGGGAGAGAGGAAGTTGAGGATTCCCCAGAGGTCGGTGGGATTTAAGTAAAGAAAATAGTAAACTAAAGACGAAATACGGAGGGACTGTGAATTCTGACACAGATCGCCAGTGAAGCACTCAGATCGCAGCTTCATAAACTGGTCGTCACAGTGCACCTGTGTCTATAGATAAACTTTAACCAGTTGACTATGAGACGTAATCCCCATTCATTCCCATGTGTCAGTGCTGTGATAGTCTGATAACTACTCCATCATACAGCACTACACACAAATACATTTTATATCCTTTTTGGATACACAGTGATGGTGTGGAATATAAGCCACTGGTCACCAATAGGGGGGATATATAATCTATTGTTTACCAATAAGAAGATACAATGCAATTCTTCTAAATATAATGGATCATAAATGTACCTTTTGATGATTAATTGAGGAACAGATTACATTTTTTTAATGATACGGTTCATTCTCCAAAAAAATCTAATTTCTCCTGGAGCTCAATAGAAACCAACCTTCAGGCTTGCCTTCAATCCGTAGACTGACTGGCTAACTCAGGTGCAGCTGAACTGTAGTGTCATTGGCCATGTGACCTGCACTGTGAGGTCATCAGTTATGTTGCTAGGCAACTGCAACTGCCACAACATTTCTCCTGCATCAGTTTGAAATTTCTAGGAAGATCTGTGATTGGTTGATCGGTTGCTATGGCTCCAGCGCTCGGCTCTGCCAAATCTATACAATGCATACAATTCCTAACAGATCAGAGATAAAATGTTTCCATTTCTGCTACCAGCCTGCTGCTTTTACATAAACAATCGAATACAGATATCATTCTTTTCTAGGTAAGTAACAGCTTCTTGCGGTGATATTGTCAGCAAAATAATTATTATTTAAATTGACAAAAATAAGATAGATAGATTAACTAGGAAAGCTACAATTTCTGTTGAAATTGTGTGAAGTGTTCTTGCCTCCACCTACTGGAGTGGCTGGAGTAACTGTGAAAAGTGTTAAAAAGCATATTTTAAAAAGTATAAATAGTAGTAAAAAGTTGAAGTTCCATCATTAGCTGAAAGAGCTGAACATATTTTTCCCCAAATTTTTTTTTTTTTCAAACAAACTTTTTTTTTTTTTTTAAAATTTTTTTTTCAAACAAAAATTTAGTTTTTTTCAAAAATAATTTTTTTTTATACAATTTTATTTTTTTTTCAGAGAAAATTGAGTACTGTCCGTGATACTTTTTTATTTGCACTAACATAATTTTTCATGGACGAGCTTTCGGGGTGTGTCCCCCTTCTTCAAGGTCTTAGGTCTATGAAAAATGATATGTTAGTGCAAATAAAAAAAAGTGTCACAGATAGTACTCAATTTTCTCTGTCACAATTGCACTAATACAGCTACAATTACTTCAAGTATTTTTTTTCAAAAATTATTTTTATTATTTTTTTTTTTTCATGTGGTGGTCATAATGTTTTGGCTGATCATGGGCTGGTCATAATGTTTTGGCTGATGATGATTTTTCTTTTTCAAAATATTTATTTTTTTATTATTATTTTTTTTTTTCATGGGGTGGTGATAATGTTTTGGCTGATCATGGGGTGGTGATAATGTTTTGGCTGTACATTTCTTTTCAAAAATATTTTTTTTTTTATTTTTTTTTCATGGGGTGGTCATAATGTTTTGGCTGATTTTTCTTATTCTAATTTTTTTTATTATTATTATTATTTTTTTTTCATGAGGTAGTCATAATGTTTTGGCTGATCGTGGGGTGGTCAAAATGTTTTGGCTGAACATTTTTTTCAAAAATCCCATTTTCTCTGTCACAATTGCACTAATATGGCTACAATTACTTCAAGTATTTTTTTTCAAAAATTATTTTTATCATTATTTTTTTTTTCATGTGGTGGTCATAATGTTTTGGCTGATCATGGGCTGGTAATAATGTTTTGGCTGATTTTTCTTTTTCAAAATATTTATTTTTTTATTATTATTTTATTTTCATGGGGTGGTCATAATGTTTTGGCTGATCGTGGGGTGGTCAAAATGTTTTGGCTGAACATTTTTTTTTCAAAAATTATTATTTTTTTTTAATGGGGGTGGTCATAATATTTTGTCTGATCATCAGATGGTGATAATGTTTTGGCTGATCATGATTTTTCTTTTTCAAAATATTTATTTTTTAGTATTTTTTTTTCATGGGGTGGTGGTAATGTTTTGGCTGAACATTTTTTTTCAAAAATAATTTTTTTTTATTTATTTTTTTCATGGGGTGGTCATAATATTTTGGCTGATTTTTCTTTTTCAAAATTGTTTGTATTATTATTTATTATTTTTTTTTTTCATGAGGTGGTCATAATGTTTTGGCTGATCATCGGCTACAGGAAATAGGTATATTTTTAAAGACATGCTGTATATTGCTAAATCATTTTAATAATTTATTGTCATAG
>CM053026.1:52868078-52895578 GCA_028564925.1 Lithobates sylvaticus | reverse complement strand
AGGGAATATACCAAACGGGCCATATCTCCAATGGGTCCCGCATCAAGTTTCCTGTGGGGAGGGGGTTTCTTCTCTATGCCTACGTCACACAACATCCGCCAATGCTACGACGTCCAGTGTACCTGTAAACAAAATATTCGCACCTGTAAAGCATTCAACAAGGGAGGGAGGGCGGGAACTTTTCTCCTAACAGACTGAGCTCCCGGGAGGATGGCTCCTCCCTTTCCTGTTGCCCAGCTCCACCCCCTCTAACCCTTAAACAGCCATGCAACCAGGCATGTAGACTTTTGTCATGTCAGCCCTGCGCAGATCACTTCGTTTAAAGCTGCGGGCTGTTCTGAATGAATGGTGAACGGGTGGGGGTTGGGGTTGCAGGGGGGGGGGGTGGTTTTTCCTGTGAACAGTCTTATTTAGCAGTGAATATATAATGGGATGTGAAGCGTTTAAGCAGAAAGCAGGCTTTGCAGATGACTTTGTACCTTCCTCTCTCTCTGTCTGGTGATTGTTATCACTGGACACCCTGGCACCTGGGGCTGTAACGTGCCCGTCGTCCACAGGTCCTTTCACATGGGACTGCTTGCCCAGTTCTGCAGATATGATTGGTGTGTGCCCCTCACCCCCCCCCTCCTCCTCCTTCCTATGTGCCCTGCACTGAACTTCTACCTCCAGTGACAGAGATGAGCCATCCACCGGGCTGGACCGGGACACGGAGAGCTCCGTGCAGGTCCAGCTATCACAGGGAGGAGATCCTCTCCCTGTGATAGCCAAAGTGAGACTGATTGTGAGCCAATAGGATGTGATGGAGGCGGAGCATCTCATTCTATGGCAAATCTCATTCTATGGCACTGCACCGGCAGACTCGATGTCCGCCGGTCTCATGGCGATCGTGTCACGGAGCCTCAGAACGGGGAATTGCCTATGTAAACAAGGCATTTCCCCGTTCTGTCTTGTGATATGACAGAGATCACGGCTCCCTATCATCGGAAGCAGTGATCGCTGTCATGTGACCTGTAGCCCCTCCCCCCACAGTTAGAATCACTCCCTAGGACACACTTAACCCCTTCATCGCCCCTAGTGGTTAACCCCTTCACTGCCAGTGTAATTTACACAGTAAGCAGTGCATTTTTATAGCACTGATCGCTGTATAAATGGCAATGGTCCCAAAATAGTGTCAAAAGTGTCCAATGTGTCCGCCATAATGTCGCAGTCCTGATAAAAATCGCAGATTGCCACCATTACTAATAAAGAAAATAAAAAAATAAAAATGCCATAAAACTATCCCCTATTTTGTAGACGCTATAACTTTTGCGCAATCCAATAAATATTCGCTTATTGCGATTTTTTTTTACTAAAAATATGTAGAATACATATCGCCCTAAACTGAGGAAAAAACTTTTTTTTTATATATTTTTGGGGGATATTTATTATAGCAAAAAGTTTAAATTTTTTTTTTCAAATTTGGCACTAAAAAAACGCAGAGATGATCAATACCACCAAAAGAAAGCTCTATTTGTGGGAAAATAAGGACGTCAATTTTGTTTGGGTGCAATATAGCACGACCGCGCAATTGTCAGTTAAAGCGACGCAGTGCCAAATCGCAAAAAGTGCTCTGGTCAGGAAGGGGGTAAAATCTTCCGGGGGCTGAAGCGGTTAAGGTGTGCATAATGTGGGTGGTGCTGTGTGTTGCAAACGTGGGTGGCCGTGCGCTGTGATGAAAACGCATCAAAATGTTTCCTTTTTTTCCCCTTGTTTTTCAAAACTATGAGAGGCAGGTTCTCGCATTCACTAATGGAAAAGTAAGAGGCCAGTGGAGTCCATGCTGTCAACCCATGCTGGATGGCTTTATAGGAGATTGTTCTCTTTTTGCTGCGGTTATCTATCATCCAGCTCTATACATATATTTTGTGGCCTCTTACTCTTCCATTAGTGAATGCGAGCAAGCCGCCCGTTGCCTTCTCCTCGATAGCCATTGATCTTCTGTGGGGTTTGAAGTCTGGGTTGGGCTGAGACCCGTGAGCCATTACCTGTCGGTCTGGACATCCAGTCACGTTGATATCTTTGATTGCTTCCACTTCCTTACCCCCTGATGAAGACTTTATATAAGTTGAAACGCGTTTGATTGACTTGTTGAAAATGCAATTTATTTTAATAATTTTACGTATCTCTGCAGTATATGTATATTGTAGGAATGGTATAAGTTCAGGACTTGAAGTGTCTAGACCAGCCAATTTTAAACCTGTTGTTCAATAAAAGTTTTTTTTTTTACTTTTTATACAACAATTTGTAATTGTGTGATTTCTATTGCTGCAACTAAGTCCCATGGGAGATATTTTTGTCTAGTGTATCAGGGATGGAGCAGCCTTCTTCCCATGATATAATTGCTTCTCTCTGCTCACACTTGCAGTGCTATTTAATGTTAATGGCACCTCAAATGTGGCAGACGCGGATCAAAACACGTGGTGAAAACATTGTGAAGCTTAATGCCCAAAAAGGCGCAGGAGCTACTTTTGCGACTTTGTCGCGCATAGGGCAGCCCATTCAAATGTATGCCCTAATGTGCAAAAAAAGAGTACATTCATGCAATCATGTTTTTTGCATGAGCGTTGACACGTGTTTGATGCTCATTTTTATGCACGTGTTTGCAACACATTTTTTTGGAATTGCTTGTAAGCATGTCCTTTGAGGTTACTTTCTTCTTTGGGTTTTTCTGTGCGCTGCACAGAGCTGCTGTTAGAAATCTTGGGGGTCCTGTACAGCCTTCCTGAGAGGGCCCCCCCAACCCCGCCTCCAACCCCTGAAGTGCGGCAGAACACTCTACGCCCCAAAAATGAAAATAAAAAGTCCCTCCTCTGCTCCCACCTCCTGGGCCCCTCTGTTGACGTGATGGGACCCATGACTCGTGTAGCCTAGTAAAGACCACCCCCTGTTGTGACCCCTTTATTCTAAAACCCCCCTTTTCGTTACCCCCTTAAATAATGGACCACACCGTACTTTTTGTGGAGTAAATGGCCACAACAGCCTTTATTAAAATTAACTCCAATTTTCCAAAATATAAATAACCATATAAAACCGTATAAATAACTATATATAAATAACCATAAATAACCATAAACATCTGAGTGTAAACACAAATAACCATCGGTTATACCCTCTTTTGTTGGTCAGTGACGGGGCTAACACATATAACATAACCAGTTAAATTACCATATATATATATGACTATATATATATAACACCAGGGGGCACTGCGGGATATAACCGAACCAAGTAGGCCTCCATTTAAACCGCCCGGAGACAAAACCTTATCCCGCAGTACACACAGAGTAATCATCGAATAACTTCGATGTACTACAACGGAGGGGCCATCTCATGACGAGCCCCCCACACACTCACCAACTACATAACTGCCACCGTCACTGACCAACACTAAACACCGCCAACCCAAACTTCTTCCAGACGTCCACTTGTTTTCCTGAAACGATAACAAAAACGTTAAAAACCTTCACAACAAAACTTAACCCTAGGGAGGGTGGGTGGGAAAAAACTGCCTCCTCCTGTGGATTCTACAAAACGAATGTGTCCGCTCGGCCACGCCCCCTTTTTCTATTGCCGCTCCCCCCGCTTCCGATTGGCTGCCCCACTACACCATTCCTTACTACACTCCCCCTGGTGTGTCACTAGACACCCAGTCATGCCCGGCCCTCCCTATATTCCTTTGCACTCCATTCCGTCCGGCCCTCTCTGGAAAGTGTAATTTAAGCCCTGGTAAGCAAGTAGGAGCAGGGGGTGTGGTCTAGTAAAAATCTATTTATTCATTTAGGCAGAAACAATAAAGCTGCTCTGGGCCCCCCGTTTAGCTGATGAGGCATGGGCCCAATACAACAGGACCAGTTGTACTGCCTTATCAGTGACCCTGGTGCTGCACTGTGGTACTCACGTTTTCGTGCGTTCTTGCACATTTGTGGTGTGAAAAAAATGCAGCTGGTTGTATTGTTTTCACTCAGAAAGGTAGAAAAAGTCAGCACTAGAGAGAAACAACCTACTGGCAGCTGGCATAAAAGGTCAATATTAGGGATGCACCAAGTAATGCTTTGATACCAAAAATCGATACTTTGCGGTGCGATTTGAGCCCATACGATGAATGGGCTCCAATCGCACTGCATAGAATCGCATGCATTTTGAACAGGAATGCCGTGTGATTCCTGTCCAAATAGCAGGCGGTTTCCCGCACTGCTCCTGTGTGAACCCACACTGAAATCACTATGACAAGCCTGGGTTCACATAGGAGCGGTGGGGGAAACCACATGCGATTCAGACAGGAATCGCCCTGCATTCCTATTCAAATCGCATGTGATTCTTTGCTGTGCAATTTGAGCCCATTCATTTTGTATGGGCTCATATTGCACCGCAAAGTATTGGTGCTTGGCAGGGGTGCTGTCAGAAATTACAGGGTCACCATACAGCCTATCTGACAGGGCCCCCCATAAAATATTAATTAGTGGGCAGCAGAGAGAATCGAATCCTTGACAGGGAAGGGGATCGGTGAGGCGTGTTTGGTTTTGGCAATTACAGAAACTGATCCCCTGTGTGTGTCTCTCGCTGCAGCAGCTGAAAGCCAATGGGAGGGAGAGAAGGAGAAGCCAGCTACTAGCTGCTGCAGCGAGAGATACCCAGGCAACCAGTTCCTCTAATCCCCCCCCCCCGCTTTACGGATCACCCCCTTTACTGCCCATATCTTATCCCCCTGCTGCCCGGGCCTCATACAAGGAGACTGGTGCTACCCCATCATCAGCGGCCCTGGTACCCGGTATCAGCAAATGCTTGACCGAAAGTATCTGTACTCATACTCGCCGATATAAAAAGGATATTGGTGCAAGCCTAGTCAATATATAACCCTCCAATCTAAACTCTGTGGGCAATGCCAAAAGTGTATATGTAGCACCCTCTAGTGTGCAACTAGTGTGGGTAAGTTTAGTTTATGACTCATGGTAGTGAGTGGTGTGAGTCTAAAATTAGGTCGGATTACTTCGGATCAGGCTGGATGGCTCCAGAGGACAGGTCTGGTACCTCCCCCTGGATCTAGAAGCTTGAAGAAGCTTCTGGAAGTTAGTGATCGGAGGCCAGGAGGTCCTTGTGACAGACCTAGCCGGGACAGAGGCTGTTGGAGGGGACGTAATGCAAGCCTCTTGGGCCCTGGCATTTGGGGGAATGGTGCTGTTTATGAGCTGGTTTTACTTGGATTCAGGTTCATTCTGGCCCCCAAGATACATAGACTCTGGATATGTATATGCTGTATATATGTATATATAATGTGTGTTGTCCCATGCTGCTGGGACACACACTGTCAGATGCTAATATCATCAACTCCAGCCAGCATGTCTGTTGTCTTGTATAATGTAAATGAGGATAGTCTGGCTTGACACAGATTCTAAAGAGTATTTCACCTATTGTTGTATGTGCTAATTAACCCTGCAATTGAATGAAGGAGTCCAGTGTTGATTAAGATAATTAGCTCATGCTAATTAGGTTGGGTTTTAGTCATCTGGCTGTATATATTTGTGTGACATCTCAAATAAAAGTCATTCCTGATGTACTCCAAGACTGGTGTTGGCTAGTTCTTGGGGGTTCCTATAGCCAGATCCATTGGGCTCATGTTCCAGGACTTAGGAAGCATTTACGGCGGACACCTTGAGTACTGGATCCGTCACAGTCCTGATCTGCATACTTGAGGGAATCTGGCCAATCCTCAGGCAGAGGGCCTGGCAGGGTGGTTGGATCAGCCCTTAAATATGGTGGAACCTGACCAGCAGGGGAGTTGGTAGAAGATGGAGTGCTGAGGTTTCTGTTGTGTGGCCTAGGAGGGGACCCCCGGGGCTGGGGCCTCGGCCTACAGACTGAGAGCTGAGGAAAGGAGGGAGTGGAAGCCTAAGTGAGGAACCTCTATTGCCTATGGAAATCCGGGCTGGCATGGGAAGATCAGATTAGTTGCAGGCCTAAACAGGAGTCTTGCCCAGTGCAGCGGGGAGCAAAGTACAGTGTGAGTACCTCAGAGAGACTGCCAGACGTAGCATACTTTCCAAGGACAGAGTTGTGCTAAATCCTGATCCCTTGCCCTAGGGAGTTCTTCAAAACAGCCGGGGGGTCTGGTAGTCAAGCAGCTAGGCAGGCTGGTGGTATCTACAAGCATAAGAACTGGGTGAAGTTCTACAGAGGAAACAAGATACTTCTGAATACAGTTTTCAGCTTTGTGCTTATTCTTTAAAGGGGAATGATGGCGCGTACACTCGATCGGAATTTCGGCCAGCCAAAGACCGATGAGAGCTTCTCATCGGAAAATGCGACCGTCTGTAGGCTCCATCGGAATTTTGCTGTCCGAATTCCCGCCAACAAAAATTTGGGAGTATGTTCTCAATTTTTCAGACGGAAAAGGATTCTATTGGGAATTCCAATCGTCTGTAGCAATTCCAACGCGCAAAATTCCTATGCATGTTCGGAAACAATTTGATGCATGCTCGGAAGCATTGAACTTGATTTTTTCTCGGCTCGTTGTAGTGTTGTACGTCACGCGTTCTTGACGGTCGGAAATTGGTGTGACCGTGTGTAGGCAAGACAGTTTGAGCGGAATTCCATCAGGAAAACCATCAGAGCTTTTTCCGACGAGAATTCCGTGTGTACGCAGCATGAGAGCTCCTGGGCGGTAAAGGATCTTGTCACTGATCCATAGAGACTGCGATTATCTCTGAGGGAGTACAGTCCAGGATCTTCATTTGTTTACATAGAGAAGGAAATTTGTCCTCATCTGTTGTTCTTCAAATCAAGTTGGACATCCCATAGTCCATATACCCTATCCATGTGGTTCCCCCCCAATAAAACAACAAAAGCAAGCCCTCTGACTGATTTCTTGTGTCTGGATGCAAGTTGGAAATGCGTGTTGCCTGGCTGTGCAGGAATAGGGGGAACCAGTAACCAGCGGCTCCTGCGGGGGTATCGCTACATATAATACAATATTCAAAACATATGTAAACAGATTAAAATGTTAATTATCCAAGTGTTGTATAAATTGTAATATGACATTCCCAAAGTGTAAATATTATAGTCCACCACCTGAGTGAATAAATTACTCTTCTATACAATCCTTGTATTGTGATCAAATACATTTCTGCTAAAACCAAATCTTGTTGTGATATTCCTTGACTTCCACCATCATAGAAATGTGCTGCAGCCGAAGTGTCCACCTAGCCAACACCACTCTGCACTCACCAGATATCAAGCTGCATAATGCAGCAACCACGCCAATGTATAAAGATGAGAAGCTGTCATCCAAAATAGCGTGCCTCCAGCCTTCACCGCATAGGGCGTCCCCGATGACCATTAGTAGACATGGGAAGAATCGCTCTCGCAGTGGAGCCACAGAAAACCTCATATAGTGGAGTATGTTTATTAACCATTTCTACATTCAAATAGAGTTAAAATGTCAAACTTTAATACAAAAGAAACCAGCTGGATAAGTAAAAATGCTGATGGATTCGATCAAATTAAACATACATAGCAAAAACCAGCACTTATAAAAATGGCCTCTGATCCCAGATGCAGAAGTGGCAGCATGACGTCAACACGTAACTCCGCCCGACGTGTTTCGTGTGAGGACATGTCCTCAGGAGGTAGTAGCTTGCCGTTTCACAACAGGCTATATATATAGGCTGCTTAACTGCTTGCCGACTGCATCACGAGGATCATGCAAAGCGGCTTCCCTGCACTGGATCACATACCTAGATTCATCACACCAATGATTGACCGCCGGAATCCGGTGATCGGCTCTGAACTTCCCCGAACACAGCTCTGTGAATGTAAACAACACAGAGCTGTGTTCAGTGACAGGGGATCTCATTGCTAAACAGGGTATGAAAAAAACAACTAGATCCCCAGTAAAAGCAGCACATATAAACAGTTGTTAGGCACCCCTTCAATGCCCTAGATGTTAACCCCATTCCTGCCCAGTGTCATTAGTACAGTGACAGTTAGGCCCCTTTCACATTGGTGCGGGCGCCAGCGGTAAAACTGCACTATTTTTAGCGCCGCTTTACCGACGTTTTAGCGGAGCTATTCGGCCGCTGGCGGGGCGGTTTTAACCCCCGCTAGTGGCTGAAAAAGGGTTAAAACCACCTCGCAAAGGGGTCTTATTAGCACTGATCACTGTAAGAATATCACTGGTGATGTCAGTGGCAGTTAGATAGCTCCCCCAGCATCAGTTAGTGTCCGATTGGCCGCTGCACTATTGCAGTCCCGTCGCTAATCGCTAGTCGCTAATCGCCGCCATTACTAGTATTAAAAAAAATAATAATTTCAGTATATATGCCATAGGCCCCTTTCACACGAGGCGGGCTCCGCTTGCACGGAGCCCGCCTCTGTCCGCCGGCTCAGCGGGAGATCTCTCCGTTGATCTCCGCTGAACCGGCGGATGACAAGCCTCTCTCCGCTCACTGAGCGGGGAGGGGCTTGCGAGCGCCGCTGATCTCTATGGAGAGATCGGATAAAAAACGGACAGTGTGTCCGTTTTCATCAGATCTCACCCGATCCGATCCGCCAGCTACGGATCTGGACGTATAGCCATACGTCTGCTTTTGGCGGATCGGACCGGGTCGGATGTCAGCGGAGATGTCTCCGCTGACATCCGACGCTCCATAGGCTAACATGGAGCGCCCGTTCAGATCCGCCGTCAAAACTGACAGGCGGATCTGAACGGTCCGACCATGTGAAAGGGGCCATAGTTTGTAGGCACTATAACTTTCACACAAACCAATCAATATACAAGTATTGGAATTTTTTTTCACCAAAGACATGTAGCAGAATACATTTTGGCCAAAAGAGATTTTATTTTTTATGGGATATGTTTTATAGCAGAAAGTAAAAAAATATTGTTTTGTTCTTCAAAATTTTTGGTCTTTTCTCCTTTATATATAAAAAAAGAAATAAAAAGCCGCAGAGGTGATCAAATACCTCCAAAAGAAATTTCTATTTGTGGGGAGAAAAAATATATACATTTTATTTGGGTACAGCGTTGCATGACCGCGCAATTTTAGTCTCTAATTGGGCCTGGTGGGGGCTCTAACATTCTCTCTAATGGACACCAAGAGGGTCTCTATTAGACAGACCCCCTGGGTCCCATTAGACCCCATTTTAGTCTCTAAGGGGGCCTGGAGGGGGCTCTAACAGACTCTCTAATGGACACCAAGAGGGCCTCTGCTAGAGAGACCCCCCCGGATCCCATTAGACCCCATTTTAGCCTCTAATGGGGACTGGTGGGGGCTCTAACAGACTCTCTTATGAACACCAAGATGGCCTCTGTTAGAGAGACCCCCTCCGGGTCCCATTAGACCCCATTGTAGTCTCTAATTGGGCCTGGTGGGGGCTCTAACATACTCTCTAATGGACACCAAGAGGGTCTCTATTAGACAGACCCCCTGGGTCCCATTAGACCCCATTTTAGTCTCTAAGGGGGCCTGGAGGGGGCTCTAACAGACTCTCTAATGGACACCAAGAGGGCCTCTGTTAGAGAGACCCCCCTGGATCCCATTAGACCCCATTTTAGTCTCTAATGGGGACTGGTGGGGGCTCTAACAGACTCTCTAATGAACACCAAGATGGCCTCTGTTAGAGAGACTCCCTCTGGGTCCCATTATACCCCATTGTAGTCTCTAATGGGGCCTGGTGGGGGCTCTAACAGACTCTCTAATGGACACGAAGAGGGCCTCTATTAGAGAGACCCCCTCCGGGTCCCATTAAACCCCATTGTAGACCCCATTTTAGTCTCTAAGGGAGCCTGGAGGGGGCTCTAACTCTAAGGGAGCCTGGAGGGGGCTCTAACAGACTCTCTAATGGACACCAAGAGGGCCTCTGTTAGAGAGAGACCCCCCCCCCAGGGTCCCATTAGACTTCATTAGAGAGACCCCCCTCCAAGTACTCTGCTTCTCTTCCTGTATTTTGTTTATTGTTAAGAGATCGTGGGAGGATCCCTGGGTAACAAAAACTCCTTAGGGGAGCATCTCTGTGTGTTTGAGTTGTTGCCAAAGAAACAACTGCAAAGGGGAGGCGTTAGTAAGATGAGGGCACCATAAATATTTCTGCACCCAGGCATCTGTGACCCTAGGATCGGCCCTGAGGACAAATATAGGTGAACCTCCCAAGACAGAAATTAAACTTGACAGTGGTTCTAACCAGTGGTGTATTTAGGTTTTGGGCTGCCCTAGGCCTGACTAAACTTGTGCATCCCCTAATTTAAATATGACCCACCCCTTCCTGTCAAGGCCACACCCCCTTTGTGTTTAAGACCTGCCCTGAACTGTAGCTGAGAACTCAAGTGAGAGGTCCACTGTGCTGATGATAGGACAGTCAAAACTAGAAGTGGCAGGATCCCCCCCCCCCACAGTTGCGGAACGCTGGCCACCCGCATACCGGCAGCAGTGCGGCCGCTTAATGGGGGCACCAGAACCAGAATTTGCCAGTCCGCCCCACTAAAAGTGTAACGCAAGCCGATGGGGACCCTCTTCGCGCCACCCCGCTGGAAAGTGCCGCTCTAGGCCTGGGCCTTGTCAGCCTTGGCCAAGATACAGCGTTGGTTCTAACCCCTCTACACTCTATCCAAAACTAACAACAACATCAAATTTAGATACACTTTAAGTGGACGTGAACTGCAGGCACAAAATGATATTCCTCAACAGCCACAAATGATATAAATCCACTTTGTGAGCACCAAATGCCTTTACGAACCCAGATATGGCTTTGTAAATGTAGTAGTGACATCATCACTGTGCTGCATATCGCCTGTGCAGAGAGCAAAGCTGTGGGAGGGGCCAGATAGGATCCACCTACTACAGGAGGGGGGCGGAGACAAGACCAGTCATCCTGCACAAGGAGAGATCGGCCTTTTTTGCAGGAAACCTAAAATTTCACACTGAATTACTGCACAGATCTGGAAGAAATACACAAAGCACACCAGCACTCGAGGAATAATACACTCACCTTATGTATTCAGACAACATTTACTTATCCCGGAGTTCAGCTTTAAACATACTCTAATAGATATGTAAAGCAGTTCCTGTGAGCGTTCCATATACAGAACAACCTCAAACACTAGACCATCTGCTGCTCACCAATATCGCTTATTCCGTTTAAAATATTTCCGTTCCGCCAGGATATTATCGCCATCAAGTGCAAGCGCTTAACGACTCTACCTCGTATAAACAGGATGCAAAAATATGCATAGTTATTAAAAATGGCAAAATCAGAAAAAGTAAATTGAATAACCAAAAAGTATGCCATAAAAGTTAATAAGCTCAATATACTAGGAGGATAAATTAGTTTTTTTTTATATATGAGAGCAGCGGAGAAAAGGCGAGAAAATCAACTTCGAAATGCAATTCACCGCATGCATGATGAACGACTGTAGGATTGAAATGGATACTAAATTACAACACTAGTCAATGCGTTAGACAAGGGAGAGGCTTTCATGTTTAGTTTCCAATTATCGGCTCCAACGCAGGAAACGAATGCACTGTTATTGTGGAGGTGCCAGCGCTCACAGATCAGAAATAATGACTTATTGTTTGTCTGTGCGAGATAACATTGCGATCAGTGCTGTGGTGTCATTGTTTAATGGTATTAAAAGGGACCTATTGTATATGAGCTGCAGTGCTGGCCTGTCCAAATGGGCCGCAGGGGCGCCGCCCCCCTAATCCATGCATCCAGCCCCTAATCTACGTGCAGGGCGCGGGACGCATGGATTCCAATCAGGGTTTTTTTGTTTTTTTTTAGACTCACATGATTACAGCCTGAGGCTCTAATTGGCTTAAAAAAAGGCCCACACTGCCAAGACCTACATCCTTGACCCTTTCTTGCAGGCTCCTCATAGTCCAATTATGATATTCTGTAACTCTATTTGAGGGTGTTGTGGGCAGGCTCTCATCTTCTAGCTCATGTGTTTTGGTCCCACCACTGCCACCAGTTTGTAATGGAGGTGTGGGGAAAACAGAACACACATGTAGATCATGCATTGTTTAGGACCCCTGTTCAGGGAATCTGAAAGGCTTCAACAAGCATAGGATATAAAGAGTTCATCATGACATGAGGGTTTTTCATCAACTTTGGCCAAAGGGTTCTTTAAAAGAGTTCAACAAGCAGAGCATACTACTATAGTAAAACAGTAGATCAAGAGTTCTTCAGGACATCAAGAGTTCTTCAGCAACCTTGGTCAAAGGGTTCTTTAAGAAAGGTTCAACAAGCAGAGGATACGTACTACCATAGGAAACGATGGATCAAGATTTCTTCAGGACATAAAGAGTTCTCTAGCACCCTTGGCCAAAGGGTTCTTTAATAAAGGGTTCAACATGCAGAGGATAATACCATAGGAAAAGGGTAGATAAAGAGTTTTTCAGGAGATCGAGAGTTCTTCAGGGCCCTTGGCAAAAGGGGTTCTTTAATAAGGGGTTCAACAAGCAGAGGATACTACCATATGAAAAGGGTAGATCAAGGGTTTTTTGGATACCAAGAGTTCCTCAGGACCCTTGGCCAAGGGGTTCTTTATTAAAGCGTCCAACATGAAGAGGATTTAAAACTACCAAAGGAAAAGGGTAAGTCCACAGGCTACACAGAAGCAACGCTGTACAGCCAAGAATAGTTTTATGGAGGTGCTGGACAGTAGTATGGTACAGCCAGGGAGAATCCACAAGAACACAGGTTGGAATTTTGATGCATAAAAATGGGTTAACACCAGTGACAGCAATCCAGGCCATGGCAGGGGACAAGCAGCATTAGCACAGAGCAGCAATATGGCATTTCAAAGAATAAGTCCAGAGTTACAGGGCAGCAATCCAGGCACTAGACTTGTGCATGACTGAAAATTTTGTTTAATTTTGTTTTCGTTTTCATTCGTAAAATAAATAATTTTGTTGTGTTATATTCATTGTTACGTTAATTTATTTTTCCGGATAATTCGTTATTTATGTCGAGTATAGATATTCGTTATAAAGAATCGATTTGTTTAATTGTTTCTTTTTCGGATAATTTGTTATCTATTTACGTATATACACGTATATTCGTGATAATGATTCGTAGTTTGAAAGTCGTTTGTTTATTGAATCCATTAACACACACAATGACAATACAATATCTCTGCTCCTCTGCTCAAATAATATACAACACCCTTCTCACTCAGTTCTCAGGAATGCACTTTGCCAGTAATCCAGACCTTTAACGAATCATGCCGAATTCATTTGTTATTTTCGTTATAATTTCTTTTGTATTATTTATATTATTGTATTATATTATTTGTATTATTTGCATGTCCAAAAGATGCAAAGTTTGGCAGAATTTCGATTCGTTACAATACGCATTGCACATGTCTACCAGGCACAGCAAAGGGACAATTAGGATAACAAAGCATCAATACGGTATTTTAAAGAGTAAGTCCAGAGTCATAGGGCAGCAATCCAGGAACAGCGAGGACCAAGCAGCAGGATCATAGTGGTGGCTAGGGATAGGCCCGGTGTTCGATTCGAACCCATGTTCGAATCGAACATCGGCCGTTCGACCGCTCGTCGAGCCCAGAACTATGTGGGCCGTTCGCATCAAATTCGTGTGATGCGAACGGTCCACAATGCACTGCGCCAGTCGCAGTGCATTGCTGGCTGATGATTGGCCAAGCATGCACTGTGACCCTGCATGCTTGGCCAATCATAGAGCCAGCGGCGAGGAGAGCAATAATTGGCCACAGGCAGGATGCCTGTGGCCAATTATAGCTCAGGGGGTTTAGTCCACGCCCCACACTATATAAGGCCGCCGCGTCGGCGGCCTCATGTAGTGTGTTCCGGCATTAGTCAGTGACCGTGTCAGTGACATTATCTGCTGTGCCTGTGATTCATTATGCTGAGTGCTGACATTATCTGCTGTGATTCTGGGGATTAGTGTAGTGTGTGCGTGCTGTTAGTATAGCACTGCAGTATCACATTAAACCACCTTTACCCTTCTGGCCTGTTGTGTCATCTAAGGCAGCCATCTGCGGCTAATGAATTGCCGGCTCCCATAACACAGAGAACAGTCATTCATTGAAAGTCATTGATAAAAAAAAGGTCATTGATAAAAAATAAAAAAAAGCGTGGGGGTCCCCCCAAATTCAATTACCAGGCCCTTCAGGTCTGCTATGGATATTAAGGGGAACCCCGCTTCAAATTTAAAAAAAAATGACGTAGTGGTCCCCCTAAATATCCATACCAGACCCTTCATAAGGGTCTTATAAGGGTTATTATTAATAATTTCGATTAATTATAACGCACATTCAGATCCAACTACTTTTAGCTGATCTCCTTGAATTGCAACTCTGCATTAGTCAGTGGTAAATGTGGTATACACTATATACAATCACCCGACACTAGTTAGTTTCCACAATCCATGACTTAACTTCACAGTTCACACAATACTTTTTAAATTCAAACTGTAGCACTGACGTAAGTAACTTTTTTTCCCACAGTAGCGCGACAATACCTCCACCTCCAGTCTAACTAATCACTCTCACCTTATGGCGTGGACCCCTGTGCAAACAGGTGGTCATGCAAGCGGATATTAAAAGGATTAACACGGACCATAAACTTCTCTCACGTCTCCTTAGATCTCAGCAAGGACGCCAGGTCATGGGTAGAAAGAAAAGATCTAAGTGCTCACCGCTTAAGATTGAATTTTTGTGTTCAAACACAAACTACTCACATAAAGATGATAAAAACACAGCATGTAAAGCCGACAATCGTGTTAGTTCCGTAGGGCAGCAGTGGGTGACGTCATGCGTAGCTGCTCCCCCGTACGCGTTACGTTCAATCAGAACTTCAACGTCACTGGACTCCCCCCCCTTCCCTTCGTTAGCAGACGGAGGCACTTGGGGAAGGGGGGAGGAGTCTGATGACGCCAATGTCCGTGACGTCACCAGATCTCCGACGGAACTCCCTGAAGACCCAGAAGCCGACGGAGAGGTGAGTACCAATCAAAAGAATTTTGATCGATCAAAAAAATTTTGATCAATCAAAAAAATGTATGATTAATTGAGGAATTAATCTTTAATTTGCACAGCCCTAATTGATTGATTTTGATTATTAAAATCGAAATGTGTGTATGGCCACCATTATTCAGAGACCTGAGCCCAAATGTCTGATTCCAAGCTATCTGGGATACAATGAATCCTGTGTTCCAGAGAAGCCCGGAGGAAAACAAGAAAAGAAAGTAGACGGAGGGCTGGCATGACAGGGTTAAAAGTATAACCCTGGGGTGCATCAGGTGGGTTTTGGTATATTTGGATTGGGCCATCAGGCAGGGGAGGTTGATACTTTTTGGGGGAGTGGTTGTCCCTCCCCAGCTCAGTGCGACCAGGGGGAACGAGCTTCCCACCCTCCCTCCCTAAGAAAAATGGGTAAGTAAAGGTTGGGGGAGGGGTGCCGTTAGACTGGTGTGATTTATTTTACAGGGCTTTGGATGTCGTAGCAGAGGCGGGGGTTGGCCTTTGCGGATGAAGGAAGAAACCCCGGATGTGGAAGAGTTCGGGACCCATTGGTGGGAGGGGTCCCTTTTGGTGGTATTTCAGATAACGTTTTTAGCTGGAATTCATGAACGGGGGCATTGCGGTAAAATGTTCTTTGTTGTCTCTGGGCCAGAATGTCAGCCTGAGGCCGGTTTTCAGTTTATGGTACCGCAGTGCCAGAGTGGAGTGATGGAAAGATTGGGTGGGGTTTTTTCCTGCAAAAGGCCAACGTGAGTATCTAACTGAGTGGGTGGTTATAATGGGTAATTTTATACAGTTATGTAAGTTTGTTTATAGTATTAATAAAAGATGGCTGCTTCGGCCAGCTTGGTGTGGTCTCCGTTATTTTATGAGTAGGTGGGAATGGGAGGCTGGAGGGACAGGCAAGGCAGTCAGGTAATGGGTAGGGTACATCTTTTATACAATAGTCATGGCTGAGAGAAGTCCCATCTCCGAGCCCCCTGTGTGAGTATTTTTTTTTTTTTAGAGGTTGTTGATTTCACAAAAATCTAATATTTCTGATCTACGTTACAGCCTGCAAGAGCCAAAGTCACGGTGCCAAAAACACCAAAGGATTCCTCCTTTTCAAGCCTTGCGTTGCAGTTCCCACAAGCTGGGCCCGATGCATTTATCGTACGGGACTCGCATTGTTCAGAACTCCAGCGGAATTGTCATCATGCCAAGAGACTGTATATTTAAGCAATCAGCGAATAACGGTATCACACTTACAGCAATTTGGAAGAATTAATCCCTACAACTGGGATACCTCAGCTGTTCTCCACCAGCAGCCAAGCCTCGCGGGTGTTATTAGTGCCTAATTATTGCCGTGTATTAACCATTAAACTTATTTAGGGAAAACTATTTTTTTTTTTTTTTTTTTTTTTTTTTTTTTTTTTTTTTTTTTTTTTTATTAACCATTAAACTTATTTAGGGAAAACTATTTTTTTTTTCTAAAGCATTGTTAAGGCAAACACAAGATGATAAAACCGCAGCCCCAGAGACCGCTATCTGTACACACACAGAGATACAAAATTAAGAGAGACTGGGCCAGCCTAGATCATTTTTACTGTTGTGTGTCACCGTGTGGAATTTTTTAATTTCGGATTTTGTCAGCACGTGAAAGTGCTTAGAGGAAAAATGGTGTAATAGGTACACAAACTATTTTGTATTGTACAGCTTTATTCCTGGCCAGCAGCTTACTACACAGAAGAAATATAAACACTCACCGGCTCACTTTATTAGGTACACCTGTTCAATTGCTTGGTAACACAAATTGCTAATCAGCCAATCACATGGCAGACGTCTTGCTGAAGTTCAAACCGAGCATCAGAATGGGGGAAGAAAGGGGATTTAAGTGACTTTGAACGTGGCATGGTTGTTGGTGCCAGACGGACTGGTCTGAGTATTTCAAAAACTGCTGGGATTTTCATGCACAACCATCTCTCGGGTTTACAGAAAATGGTCCGAAAAAGGGGAAAATATCCAGTGAGCGGCAGTTGTGTGGAGGAAAATTGCTTGTTGATGTCAGAGGCTAGAGGAGAATGGGCAGACTGGTTCCTGATGATCCAGATGATAGAAAGGCAACAGTAACTAACCCCTTGTTACAACCAAGGTATGCAGAATACCATCTCTGAACGCACAACCCATCGAACCTTGAAGCAGATGGGCTACAACAGCAGAAGACCACATTGGATGCCACTCCTGTCAGCTAAGAACAGGAAACTGAGGCTACAATTCGCACAGGATCACCAAAATTGGACAATAGAAGATTGGAAAAACGTTGCCTGGTCTGATGAGTCTCAATTTCAGCTGTGACATTAAGATAGTCGGGTCAGAATTTGGTGTAAACAACATGAAAGCCATGGATCCATCCTGTCTTGTATCATTTGGTTCAGGCTGGTGGTGGTGGTGTAATGGTGTGTGGGGGATATTTTCTTGGTACACTTTGGGCCCCTTAGTACCAATTGAGCAACATTTAAACGCCATGGCCTACCTGAGTATTGTTGCTGACCATATCCATCCCTTTATGACTACAGTGTCCCCATCTTCTGATGGCTCCTTCCAGCAGGATAATGCACCATGTCACAAAGCTCCAATCATCTCACCACTGGACAATGAGGTCACTGTACTCCAATGGCCTCCACACTCACCACATCTCATCCAATAGAGACACTCACCAGATCTCATCCAATAGAGACACACCACATCTCATCCAATAGAGCACCTTTGGGATGTGGAGATTCACATCATGGATGTACAGCTGACAAATCTGCAGCAACTGCATGATGCCATCATGTCAATATGGACCAAAATCTCTGAGGAATGTTCCCAACACCTTGTTGAATCTATACCATAAAGAATTAGGGCAGTTCTGAAGGAAAAAGGGGGTCCAACCCGGTTCTAGTACGGTGCACCTAATAAAGTGGCCGGTGAGTGTATGTGCGCCTACTAAGGTGGCTCTCAAAATGTAGAGAGTTAAAGCGGAGCTCCACCTGTTTTATATACAATAGCTCAGAGTGATCACATAGCTGTTCTAATTCTAAAACGGAACATTTTTTTTTTTGTTTTAAAATGTACCTTTCTTTTCTTTGAAATAACTTTGCTTCCTGACTCTGTGTCTTTGTGGATATGGGCAGGGATTTTGCGGCTATTTGCTCATTTCCTCCACTCGCACTGTCTCTGCGGCGGCCAGCCGCGAGTTATCGCGGGATTAAGAAACCGTTGCCATCGCAACGAGGCGGGACTTCCGACGACGCCGCATGTTGCGATGGCAACCTGAGCGGTTGTCTGCGCTCCGAAATTAAGTCACTGCGCATGCGCGAGATCTGAGATACAGCGTGCAGTGCATGATGGAACCTGAGTGTCACTGTATCCCGGAAGAGGATGCCCACAGGCAAGATGAGAACCCACAACCAGACGCAATATAACTTCAGATTTAACGAGAAAATATATATATTAAAGACTTCAAAACTGGAACAAGTGAGTACTAATTTTAAATAATGTCATCCATTAAATTGTATTAAAAAAAAAAAAAACGATTTAGGCAGTGGAATCCCGCTTTAAGACTGCAGATAATACTGGGGTGTCGTGACGTGGCCTCTGTAGCCAACATCTAACCCCCTAAGGAACATCAGCTACCCCCTAGACTCCACATCTCTGGTTGAAAGAACCTCTTTGTTGGTAATAATTCTAGATACCTGATATTAGGGATCAGCTAATCTGCAGATTTTCCAGCCTCAGAAACTGGGGCAAAGTTCGATCACATTTAGATATCTAAACAGATTCACCATTAGAAGCTAGAAAAATAGTCCTTGATGATTAGGCTGGAGTTGAGCTTTAAAGCCCAAAAGGAACCTTCAGGTTTAATAAGCTAAATATATTCCAGGCACATTAAAACAAAATATGAAATAAAGTTTGTTTTCTTTAAAAAAGCAGCAACAACCTGAATAGAAAAGTCAGTCCCCTATCAGCATGCAACAGAGAAGAACCCTTGGTGTCTGTGTAGAAGCAGTGATCTCTCTTCAGAGGTCCAACACTCTCTCTGCTGAGTCAGAGCTAGAGATCTCCAATCAGAATGGAGCATCAGCTTAATTGTTTGCAGAGTTAACCACTTCCTGCTCTATGCCCCAAAGACAGCTACAGCGTGGGCGTATTTGGCCGGGGAGGGCGTACATGGACACACTCCCGTGATCGCTGAGTCCTTCAGACTTAGCTTATCACAGATCGTGGTAATGGGCCAATCACAGTGGCCCTTTACCACGTAAACAGCTTTGTCCAATGACAGCTGATTACGGATATAAACACAAGCCGGTTATCGGCATTTCTTTCCTCATGCTGTCCTGATTATCAGTGCAGTCCCAACAGTGCCCACCAGTGCTGCCAATCAGTGCCCACTAGAGCCGCCAATCAGTGCTCATAAGTGCTGTCAATCAGTGCCCATCAGTGCCTCCTCATCAGTGTCACCTATCAGTGCTGCCTATCAGTGTCCATCAGTGTTACCTACCAGTGCCTATCAGTGCCTCCTATCAGTGCTCATCAGTGCCACATATCAGTGCCTATTAGTGCTGCCAATCAGTGCACTGCCAACTATCAGTGCCCTTCAGTGCCGCCTATCAGAGCCCATCAGTGCCACCTATCAGTGCCCATCGGTGTTGCCTATCTATGACGCCTTGCCCACAATGTCACAGTCCCGCTAAAAATATCTGATCGCCGCCATTACTAGTTTGTAGACGCAAACCAATCAATATACGCTTATTGGGATTTTTTTAACCAAAAGTATGTAGCAAAATACATATTGTTTTAATATATATATATTTTTTCAAAATCGTCGCTCTTTTTTTTTGTTTATAGCGCAAAAATAAAAACTGCAGAGGTGATAAAATACCACCAAAAGAAAGCCCTATTTGTGGGAAAAAATAGGACATCAATTTTATTTGGGTACAGCGTCTCACGACTGCGCAATTCTCAGTTAAAGCAACGCAGTGCCGTATCGCAAAAAAATGGCCCGGTCATGAAGAGGGTAAAACTTCCGGGGCTGAAGTGGTTAACAAACACCTCTTTCTACAGCAAACAAAACCTTCCCACAAATGCATAACTAACGGGTCTCTAGGAGAGCTGGAAATGTAAGCACCCCCATCGCTAGCTGCTATTTAAATCTGTCAAGGGGGTCGGCTACGTCTTAAGTGGACTCAACTGTATTACAAGCTTCTGTGGTAATACTGACCTGAATAGATCTCCATTTTATGTACTTAAATATTCATAAGAAGCTTTGCAACATTAATATCTTAGATGGCTTACAAGAACACTTAAATAATGTGCTCTGCTTCCCTCTCACCAAAAGAAAAAAAATAATAATAAATGGGTCCCAGCCATTTCCAATTTGCGTAATGCATTGGTCCATTTTAATAATTGTTCAGGGATTTAGGCAGTGGGTCCGCTGTTTAGTAGCACAGAGTGTAATTATTATCTCAGCCGCTCTTATCTTGTGTTAATCCTGCTTGTTTTAGATTTCTAAGTGGAAGATTAGTTAAGTTGAGTAGTGGGTAGGGATAAGAGAACTACTAGCCTCAAGCCATTGTCTTCATTCCTATACTGACATATCCCCTGTCTGCAAGAAGTTTTGCTCTATAGACACCTTAAAGCGGGATTCCAGCGACCTATCTTTTTTTTTTTTTTTACGTTCATTGATAAACTTAGATGAACAAAATATGATACTCACTAGTTAGGTTTAATATTGCCGCCTCTCTCCGATTTCGTCCGCAAGAAGAACTTATATAATGGGATCCTGGCGGTTTCCATTTTGCTTGTGGGCAATTGAAACCCACAAGCATTTATTTCAGGGACCCGGTGAATGCTGTGCTCCCAGCATTCACCGCTCGTTCCCGCGCATGCTCATTGCTAACAGTGAGCAGCGGCGTAAAATTCCGGGTTGCCATCACAACGGGCGGCATCGTCGGAAGTTCCCGCCCCGTTGTGATGGCAACCAAACATATACGTGCATGCACGATTTCAGACACGCCCTAATCACGTGACCGGAGTCACTCGGTTCCAAAATCTCTCGAGATTTGAGCATGACGGCGGTCCGCACTGAATCTTGGGAAGCCGAACAGTAAGTTCCCAGAAGACAGTGCGGAAAAAGGAGACAAACACGCCTACTCCCACGGGAGTCAAGACATAAATAAAATAAATAGGTAATTACGGAAATATTTTTTTTTAAAGCGGCTTAATGGCATCTATGCAATTAACTGATTGGGGTAAGATAAAGTTAAAAATGTGGGTGAAATCCCGTTTTAAATGCCACAAAATCAGCAAACTTTTGAAAATGACCACAAATGTACAGATCACTAGATGGATGCACTCGTTTATGCTTGTCTCTGAATACAGAAGTATGGTGATAGGTTCACCTTTGTAGGCCTTTGTAGGTGCCACAGGAGAGGCACTTGTCCAATTGGACGCTGCCCTTCCAGTGACCTTCCTTGGCCATCATGGTTTAGGACAGTTGAGGAAAGATGAAGAGAAACTCTGGACAGCCGCACTCCGAAAATAATCTGTTTTTCTTGTGCCTTTTATTGTAAAGTAAAAATCACATAACACGAACCACAGCAAAGGTGATACAGAACAAAAATGTTGACGCATTTCACACTGGAATCAGTGCTTACTCATAGCTATGAGTAAGCACTGATTGTGAAACGCGTCAGTTTTTGTTCTGTATCACCTTTGCTGTGGTTCGTGTTATGTGATTTTTACTTTACAATAAAAGGCACAAGAAAAACTGATTCTTTTCGGAGTGCGGCTGTCCAGAGTTTCTCTTCATCTTTCCTCGCCTGTGCATGCATTAGCCAGCACCTGGGACTCCCTATCTGGAAGTAAAGCTAGCATCTTGGTGGATCAGCCTGGAGCGGTGGTTCTCTTTTTCCTCATGGTTTAGGGCAGTGCTATTAAATAGAAGTGCTCTACTGGGTTTGGCGTGCATTTTGCAAGTGTATGGTGTAGGGGGAGAAACACCGTCTGGCAGGGACAGAATACTAGAGCCATGGAAAGGTTCCATTGCAAGGACAGCCAGAGTGGGGGGGACACCGCTGTGTTCAGTAGTCAGCACTGATCTCCAGCAATGTTGCCATCACTTGCTCTAGGCCTGTCTTTAGCTGCCACCGTGTCAGCTACCTGCCAGCCCACCACCCCTCCAGCAAATGCAGTCCTGGTATGACCAACTCAGTCTGTGCTGTGCCCACTGTGCTAGAGGTTACACCACTGCACAACTGCACTAGTACGAAACCTCCCTGTATCAGCTATACTGCCCTGCCACTCCTGTGCCTTAAGGGCTGTGTTAGCATTTGGCTGAGACCTTTGTGGAGTGGACACTTTACTGCTTCCTGAGAGTTACTAAGCCTGTTACTTAGAGTTGCTGAACCTGTTACTGATAGTTGCTGAGCCTTTTGCAGAGAGTTGCTCAACCTGTTACTGAAAGATACCGAACCTGTTACTGAAAGTTACTGAACCTGTTACTGAGTCTGTTACTGAGAGTTACTGAACCTGTTACCAAGAGTTACTAAGCCTGTTACTGAGAGTTACTGAGCCTGTTACTGAGAGTTACTGAGCCTGTTACTGAGCGTTACTGAGCCTGTTACTGAAAGTTACTGAGCTTGTTACTGAGAGTTACTGAGCTTGTTACTGAGAGTTACTGAGCCTGTTACTGAGAGTTACTGAGCCTGTTACTGAGCGTTACTGAGCCTGTTACTGAAAGTTACTGAGCTTGTTACTGAGAGTTACTGAGCTTGTTACTGAGAGTTACTGAGCCTTTTACTGAGAGTTGCTCAACCTGTTACTGAAAGTTACTGAGCCTGTTACTGAAAGTTACTGAGCCTGTTACTGAGCCTGTTACTGAGCCTGTTACTGAGAGTTACTGAGACTGTTACTGAGAGTTACTGAGACTGTTACTGAGAGTTATTGAACCTGTTACTGAGAGTTATTGAGCCTGTTAATGACAGTTATTGAGCCTGTTACTGAGAGTTACTGAACCAGTTACTGAGAGTTAATGAACCTGTTACTGAAAGTTAGTGAGCCTGTTACTGAGAGTTGCTGAGCCTGTTACTGAGAGTTACTGAGCCTGTTACTGAGAGTTACTGAGCCTGTTACTGAGAGTTGCTGAGCCTGTTACTGAGAGTTACTGAGCCTGTTACTGAGAGTTGCTGAGCCTGTTACTGAGAGTTACTGAGCCTGTTACTGAGAGTTACTGAGCCTGTTACTGAGAGTTACTGAGCCTGTTACTGAGAGTTACTGAGAGTTACTGAGCCTGTTACTGAGAGTTGCTGAACCTGTTATGCCGCGTACACACGTTCTGACTTTCCGGCGGACCATAGTCTTCCCAAAAGTCCGCCAGACCTAGTTTTAAAACATGTTTAAAATCTTCCCGCCGAAAGTCTGCCGGACCCAGTTCCTGGCAGGAAGTCCACTCGTCTGTATGGAGGTCCGATGGACTTTCGAAATTAATGGACTTGCCCACACACGGAGTAAATAAAATCCGTTCATTTTGAACGTGACTCCAGGTACGACGGGACTAGAGAAGGAAGTCAATCTCGCCGCTTTCATCGGCGAGATTGACATCTTGCGAGCCCCGTTGCCTGGTATGGATTTTGAGGGTAACCCCCTACACCGAAAAAACTGTGTGGGGGCCCCCCCAAAGTCCATACCAGACCCTTTTTCGAGCATGCAGCCTGGCCGGTCAGGAAAGGGGGTGGGGACGAGCGAGCGCCCCCCCTCCTGAGCCGTACCAGGCCGCATGCCCTCAACATGGGGGGTGGGTGCTTTTGGGAAGGGGGGCACCCTGTGGCCCCCCCATCCCAAAGCACCTTGTCCCCACATTGATGAGGACAAGTGCCTCTTCCCGACAACCCTGGCCGTTGGTTGTTGGGGTCTTCAGGCGGGGGGCTTATCACAGTCTGGGACTGTGACGCCATAAGGGGCGGGGTCGCCGGGTGTCACCGGTGACCCCAACTCTTATGCCTATAAAAGTCAACACGCAGCGTATCCACCGCATTACAGCGGGAGAGAGCGTCATGTCAACATCGGAAGAAGAGAAGAAGGAAGAAGAAGAAGGCGGCGGCGGCGACGGTGCCCGGGCCAACGCTAGTAAAAGAGCTGGAAGAAGATAGCGGAGGAGCCCGGCAGAACAACCGTAGAGCGGGAGAAGAGGCTGGAAAGCGCGGAGAGACCCCCAAAGTCGGAAGAAGACCCCCGGAGCTGCCTAATAAACTACTTTAAAAACCTGTCTAGTGTGTTTTTTTTTATTGACTTTTTATTGACGGTGACGTCAATACCCACGACTGAGGCTCCCGCAAGTGGGAACAGGATACCTGTGAAAGACAGGTATCCTGTCCCCCCTCCCCCCCAAAGATACCAAATGTGGCACTGGAGAGGGGGAAGAGTACAACGAACGGAAGTTCCACTTTTGGGTGGAACTCCGCTTTAACTAAATTTCAGCCCCAGACCCCATGACACAGTAAACCCACAGTCCACCTCAGGCCTGTCCAGTGACTGGGCAGTCCCATCGAGACCCCCACTTGCCATGATGGCTAACCCAAATCCTACCTCTTTTTTTTTGTATGGTGTTTATTTAGGATTTTCACAAAAGAAACCACGTACAACTGTGAGATGAATAATAAAAATTTTAAAAAGGCACAGTAGTACAATACCACAAGGTGCCAGAAGACAAGCATGAAAGAGGACCACGCAGACCCCACATAAGGCAATATAAGGCAAACATAAAGGAAGTGTAATCCTCGGTGCAAATGCACTTTACCAAAGACACTAATACTCAAGAAAACACCCATACCAGCGCCGCTCTTACACATCCCTCTCTAGCATGCTATGCCCTTGAAACAGCTGCAAGACTTATATGAGCGAAGAAAACAGGCCCTTTCTTTGTAAATCAACTTAAATTTAAGTAACTCAGCATTCAAGATACGATAAAACTGCTTTATTGAAAGGGAAGCAGAGCCTTTCCAGTTTAGCAAAATGACCTTGTGAGCATAGAAAAAAGCATACTGAGCAGAATACGGTCATGATAACGTGGCATAAAATCATTAAAGATTCCCAACAGACCTACTTCCAGGGTTCGTGGGACCAGAAGTATAAGGGGAGTGTCTAGAAAGGAAAATAGGACCATCTTACTAAAAGGTAGACAGAAGTGGGCAAACCCAAAATATATGGAGGGGGTCTGCATCCCCATGTCCACAACGGTGGCAGGAGGCAGCAGACCCAAACCCAATATGCTCCAACCTAGCAGGGGTATAATGAAGGTGATGGATAAACATACATTGTATACATTTATCAGCTGTACTAATAATAACTTGAAAACAAACTTCAGTAGGTTCATCCCAACCCTCTTCTGTAAGGGAACTCTACATCTTATTAGGCAGAGATCTGCCACTCACGGCCCCCAATTAATGCAAAGAATGGCTTATTGATTTAATGCGCGTTCTCTCACTCAAAATAGGGTGGAACAGGACAAAGCTCAAGAGATAGCATCATCAGAACTGAGATCCATACTAGTGTACCAGAAGATCCAGGACAGCTGCCATCTATGGAAATCTCAGAGTTATCCACCCTGACCAGTACCACAGATTACTTCCCCTTATGTTATCGAGATAAGGAGAAGTGAAAGGTGTTCTGTATCACAATTGATGGTTACATGTGGACAGCCATGGTGCCTCTTAGCCTGTCATTGATTTGTAAAGGCTGCTGGCCATGGTTGATCTCAAACAACTGTTAATCCCTGTCAAAAAGAACATAGATTATTGGTGGTGTAAAGTCCAAAATGGCTGTGTGAGTAAAGCCCAAACATGTCTCTATTTCCTGCATAGAAGAAAAACTAATAACGTATTCATACTCTGTATATTGGCCAAGAAAACAACAGATTAGCCATTCCCAACCAGGGTTCTGTGGAAACCCTGGGATTCCTCCAGAGGTTGCTGGGGGTTTCCTGAGTTGTGGCTGATTGACATCGCATTTGATGGTGACTTCATGGTTCCAGGGCCAACACCACTTTGCAAAGTCAGTGGCATGACAGGCAGTAAAATGTTTACCTGTCTGTATGGGGGGAATTCTGACCACCACTTTAACAGGGTCATTTTTCCAACTGACACCAAATAAATAGTTTTTTAGCAGGAGTTCCCCAACATAGTTACATAGTTACATAGTTAGTTAGGTTGAAAAAAGACACAAGTCCATCCAGTTCAACCACAAATAAAAAAAAATATATATATATATCATACAATCCCATATACCCCATTCTATACCCACAGTTGATCCAGAGGAAGGCAAAAAAAACCCCAGCAGAGCATTCTCCAATTTGCTAAAGCAGGGGAAAAAAATTCCTTCCTGATCCCCCGAGAGGCAATCGGATTTTCCCTGGATCAACTTTACCTATAAATGTCAGTACCCAGTTATATTATGTACATTTAGGAAAGTATCCAGGCCTTTCTTAAAGCAATCTACTGAGCTGGCTAGAACCACCTCTGCAGGGAGTCTATTTCACATTTTCACAGCTCTTACTGTGAAGAAACCTTTCCTTATTTGGAGATGAAATCTCTTCTCCTCTAGATGTAAAGAGTGCCCCCTTGTCCTCTTTGTTGACCGTAAAGTGAATAACTCAACACCAAGTTCACTATATGGACCCCTTATATATTTATACATGTTGATCATATCCCCCCTTAATCTCCTCTTATCAAGGGTGAATAAATTCAGTTCCTCTAATCTTTCCTCATAGCTGAGCTCCTCCCTGCCTCTTATCAGTTTGGTTGCCCTTCTCTGCACTTTCTCCAGTTCCCCAATATCCTTTTTGAGAACTGGTGCCCAAAACTGAACTGCATATTCCCATCTGAACATTATTTCAAGAGCTCCTTGGAAAAAAATATCATCACCATAAGCTGATGTGAAATTGACAGTACCTGCATAACAACAAAGAAGGCAGGGAAGACATAGGAATATTGAAGTCTAGTGACCTTTGGGCGAAGTTTACAGGGATTATTTTTTTAAATTTTACAGAGAAATAAAAAATGCTCTAAAAAAATGAAAGGAGATTAGTAGGTTACATAGTTACATAGTTAGTCAGGTTGAAAAAAGACACAAGTCCATCCAGTTCAACCACAAAAAAAAAAAATTACATACAATCCCATATACCCCATTCCAAACCCACAGTTGATTCAGAGGAAGGCGAAAAACCCCAGCAGCGCATGCTCCAATTTGCTAAAGCAGGGGAAAAAATTCCTTCCTGATCCCCCGAGAGGCAATCAGATTTTCCCCGGATCAACTTTACCTATAAATGTCAGTACCCAGTTATATTATGTACATTTAGGAAAGTATCCAGGCCTTTCTTAAAGCAATCCACTGAGCTGGCCAGAACCACCTCTGCAGGGAGTCTATTCCAAATTTTCACAGCTCTTAC
>CM053026.1:52823714-52867606 GCA_028564925.1 Lithobates sylvaticus | reverse complement strand
GCCGCTATGTGAATACAGCGCAGACCTGGAGTCTCCTCCCTCAGCCTCTCTCGGCACTCTCCAGCACCCCCTATACAGTGTTCTCCAGTGCTGCCTGCAGAAAGATTATAGGGCTGGAGGCGGAGCTGCTGGATGTGTGGAGGGAGGTGAGTTGGCGGGGTTTTGTAAGATGTTCAGACATGTGTGCCGGGAAGTGAGGAAGGGGCTTGAGATGGTTGGGGGTAGTGAGAGTAGTGTCTGCAGCAGTGGCAGCTGGTGTCCCCCGAGCGGCAACCCCCCGCTGTTTGCCGTTTGGTCCGTCACTTACCCTATTGGTGGTGGCGGGTGGCAGGCAGCGTGGTGCAGCAGCTCCGTGTCCTCTCCTCCATGGCGGCTTCCAGATCCTCCTCTCCTCCGCCTGTCCTTTCAATCGGGTGACCATTGTCAAAACCGGCTTCCTGATTGTCCGGGAGGAGGATCAGTGTTACAACAGCGAATATTCATTCGCTGTTGTAACACACCTGGGTGGGATTGGAGCGCATTCTATCCTGACACTGGCAGGGAAGGGGTTAAACACTAGGGGGTGATCAAGGAGTTAAGTGTGTTCTAGGGAGTGATTCTAACTGTGGGGGGGATGGGATACCTAGGAGATGAAAGAAATCACTGCTCCCAATGACAGGGAGCAGTAGATCCCGGTCATGTCACTAGGCAGAAAAGGGAAATGCCTTGTTTACATAGGCATCTCCCCGTTCTGTGGCTCCGTGACACGATCGACAGGACACCGGCGGACATCCAGTCCGTGGGTTCCGCGGGCACGGTCACGCTCACGCTGTACACGGCGGGTGCGTGCACCCGCTAGCCCCGCCAATTAAAGGGGACATACAGGTACGCCCATTTGCCCACCGCTGCCATTGTGCCGACCTACATCGGCGTGCAGCGGTCAGCAAGTGGTTAAACAGGAGGGTCTTCAGGGATCATCTAAAGATGGATAGATTAGGAGGCAGTCGGGCAGATTGGGGTACAGAGTTCCAAAGGATAGGAGAAGCTCTAGAGAAATCCTGTAGGCGAGCATGGGAGGAGGCGTCAAGGGAGTTAAAGAGAAGGAGGTCTTGAAAGGACCGAAGAGAGCAGCTTGGTTGATATTTTGAGACCAGGTTAGTGATGTAGCTGGGGCAGAGTTGTGGATGGGGTTGTAAGTTATTGTTAGAACTTTGAATTTTATTTGTTGGGTGAGTGGAAGCCGATGGAGGGATTGGCAGAGAGGGGCAGAGGACACTGAATGGTTGGTAAGGTGGATGAGTCTTGCAGCAGCATTCATAATGGACTGAAGGGGGGATAGTCTATGTAAAGGTAATCCAATGAGGAGGGAGTTGCAGTAGTCGAGGCGAGAGTAGACCAGGGAGTGAATTAGAAGCTTGGTTAAAAAAAGGGCGTATTCTGGAGAGGTTGTGGAGGTTAAGGCGGCATTATTTGGACAGGGATTGGATATGGGCCTTAAAGGACAATTCCAGAGACCAGGGTTATCCCAAGGACACTGGCTTGTGGGAACAGACTGATAGTTCTGCCATTGATCTTGACAAAGAAGTCAGGGTAAGGCCGCGTACACACGAAGGGACAATCCCGCGGGATTATCCTCTGGACTGAAGTCCAGAGGATAATCCCCTCGTGTGTGGGCGCCGGCGGACTTTTTGGCGCCAAAGTACGGCGGACTAAAGTTTCAGGTTTTGTTCTCAAATTATCCGCTGGACTTGGAAGTCCAGCGGACAATCCCGCCGTTAGTGGGCAAGTCCGCGGGACTTTTGAAATGAACGGACTTGCCGCTCATCGGCAAGTCCGTTCATTTAGCACGTGACTTCAGGTTACGTAGCTAGCGTAGGCAGTTACTGCCGCCGCGCTAGCTCCGTGACCTGGCATGGATTTAAAGGGAATCCCCACGCCGAAAAAACGGCGTGGGGGTTCCCCCCAAATCCATGTCAGACCCTCATCCGAGCACAGCAGCCTGGCAGGCCAGGAAAGGGGTGGGGACGAACGAGCGCCCCCCCCCCTCCTGAGCCGTACCAGGCCGCGTGCCCTCAACATGGGGGGTGCCCTGGGGAAAGGGGGGCCGTGCGGCCCCCCCACCCCAAAGCACCTTGTCCCCATGTTGATGAGGACAAGGGCCTCTTCCCGACAACCCTGGCCGTTGGTTGTCGGGGTCTGCGGGCGGGGGCTTATCGGAATCTGGGAACCCCCTTTAATAAGGGGGCCCCCAGATACCGGCCCCCCACCCTATGTGAATGAGTATGGGGTACGATGTACCCCTACCCATTCACCTAAGGTGTAAAATGTAAAGTAAAAAAAAACACCCACACTTTTGAAAAAATACTTTATTGCACTGCTCCGGGGGTCTTCTTCCGTCTTGGGGGTCTTCTCGCCGGACTCCCCCGCCATTTACCAAGCTCTTTTACCGAGCGAGGGGAGTCCGGCTACCTTCTTCGTCGTCGCCGCCGTCTGGGGGTCTCGATCCGCCTTCGGGGGTCTTCTTCCGTCTTGGGGGTCTTCTCGCCGGACTCCTCCCCTCTCTTCTGCTCTTTTACCTAGCTCTTTCACGAGGGGAGGTGTCCGGCTACCTTCTTCGTCGTCGCCGCCGTCGTCTGGGGGTCTCGATCCGCCTTCGGGGGTCTTCCGGGGGTCTCTTCTGTTCTTGCGGCGGTCGTCGTCTTCCGCGCCGCCGGCGCCTTGTCCTTCTTCTTGTCCTTCTTGTTCTTCTTGTTCTTCTTCTTCTTCCGATGTTGACCCGACGCTCTCTCTGCCCGGAATGCCTGTGCCGCTCTGAGCTCGGACTTATATAGGGACAAGGGGACAGGGTCACATGCACATGTCACATGGTGACCCCGCCCCCTTGTGTTGTCACAGTCCCGGAGGATGCTGGGACTGTGACATCGCAAGGGGGCGGGGTCACCATGTGACATGAACATGTGACCCTGTCGCCCATGTCCCTATATAAGTCCGAGCTCAGAGCGGCACAGGCATTCCGGGCAGAGAGAGCGTCGGGTCAACATCGGAAGAAGAAGAAGAACAAGAAGGCCAAGAAGAAGAAGGCGCCGGCGGCGCGGAAGACGACGACCGCCGCAAGAACAGAAGAGACCCCCGAAGACCCCCGAAGGCGGATCGAGACCCCCAGACGACGGCGGCGACGACGAAGAAGGTAGCCGGACACCTCCCCTCGTGAAAGAGCTAGGTAAAAGAGCAGAAGAGAGGGGAGGAGTCCGGCGAGAAGACCCCCAAGACGGAAGAAGACCCCCGAAGGCGGATCGAGACCCCCAGACGGCGGCGACGACGAAGAAGGTAGCCGGACTCCCCTCGCTCGGTAAAAGAGCTTGGTAAATGGCGGGGGAGTCCGGCGAGAAGACCCCCAAGACGGAAGAAGACCCCCGGAGCAGTGCAATAAACTATTTTTTCAAAAGTGTGGGTGTTTTTTTTTTACTTTACATTTTACACCTTAGGTGAATGGGTAGGGGTACATCGTACCCCATACTCATTCACATAGGGTGGGGGGCCGGTATCTGGGGGCCCCCTTATTAAAGGGGGTTCCCAGATTCCGATAAGCCCCCGCCCGCAGACCCCGACAACCAACGGCCAGGGTTGTCGGGAAGAGGCCCTTGTCCTCATCAACATGGGGACAAGGTGCTTTGGGGTGGGGGGGCCGCACGGCCCCCCTTTCCCCAGGGCACCCCCCATGTTGAGGGCACGCGGCCTGGTACGGCTCAGGAGGGGGGGGGGCGCTCGTTCGTCCCCACCCCTTTCCTGGCCTGCCAGGCTGCGTGCTCGGATGAGGGTCTGACATGGATTTGGGGGGAACCCCCACGCCGTTTTTTCGGCGTGGGGATTCCCTTTAAATCCATGCCAGCTTGCGGAGCTAGCGCGGCGGCATTTACTGCCTACGCTAGCTACGTAACCTGAAGTTACGTTCGAAATGAACGGACTGCTCCGTGTGTGGGCAAGTCCGTTCATTTTCAAAAGTCCCGCGGACTTTTGGCCGGCGGATTATCCGCTGGACAAGTCCGTGCGTGTGTGGGGCAAGTCCACACCCTCGGAAAGTCCAGCGGACCTAGCCGGAAAGTCCAGCGGATTGTCCGCTGGACTTAGGTCCGCCGGCAAAAGTCCGTACGTGTGTACGAGGCATAAGGGGCACGTGGGGGAGAAAATATTATGAATTTCAATGAGAAGCCTTTGCGAGCTACCATGCGAGTTCACCAATATACTTACAACCGAAAACAATACAGAAAGAATATGTATATACAAGCAGCTAGCACTGATCATATACACAAAAATAGACTGAAATACTAGACATGTGCAATTCGTTTCGTTTTCTTTCGTTTTTCTTTTTTTTTTGTTATATTCGTTCATTCGTTATCGTACGAATGAACGAACGATTCGCTAAAAATTTTAACGAATAACGAATCGTTCGAATCGAACAAATCCGAAAACAACGAAAATCCGAAAAAAACAAATTAGAAACAACGAATCTACGAAAGAAGAAAATCCGAAAGACGAAAACAGGAACAACGAAAATCAAAATGAACGAAAAAATTCGTACATTCGTAACTTTTTTTTTGTTGAATTGGTAATTTTCCGTGTCCCTTACAATGGCGCTGCTTAACGTGCCTCGAATGGATTAAACGAAAAAAATTCGTACATTCGTACGTTTTTTTTTCGATTCTTAATTTTCCGTGTCTCTTAAAATGTAATAATAGCATACACATTACATAAAATTATGAATTATGCTCCGATTACGAATCTACGAATGTTACGAATGTTACGAAAGTACGAATAAATACGAATGCGTCCGAATTTCGAATAAACGAAAATTAAACTAACGGAAAAACGAATCAACGAAAAAATAACTCTTACGAAAATACGAATCGTTACGAATACGAACACCGACGACTTACGAATTTACGAATCGTTACGAATCAACGGAAACGAAAAAAAGAAACGAAAATAAACACATTTTTTTGTTGTGCACATGTCTATGAAATACATACAAGTGCCGCGCTGTGTCAAACAATCCGAAAAAATATTTATATTATTGATCGTTGCATACTAATAAAAAAATAATTTCACTCATAACAACTGGAAATTAAACAATAAATATCATGCAACGAATATGTGCTGAAAAAAAGTTTAATTTAAAGTGCTGTGCAAATCTTCTGCGTGTGTTTTGTTGAATAGATGTATCACCATAGATGGAAAAAACGTTGCATTCCAATTAGATTTTCATCCACCACTGTATCACCTCACACGTGCTCCCCCCAGTCGGTGTAGGCTCACCACGGGGAGTGTGACCCCTCAACTAAGTTGGGTGGAAAAGCACATCCAGACCTAGATGTGGATGTGCGGCTTTGCGGGTTATATACACTTGTATTTATTTCAGGAAATATCATGAGCTCGACTTTAGATAGATTAAGTTTGAGAAAGTGGTAAGACATCCAGGCTGATATGTCTGTTAGTAAATCAGTGATGCTTGAGGAGACTGATGGGGTGAGCTGAGGGCTAGACAGATAGATTTGGATTTTTCAGCATAGAAATGGTACAGGAAGCCATGGGAGGCTATCAACTAATCCAGATAGGAGGTGTAGATCGAAAAAAAGAGTGGTCCAAGGACAGAACCTTTGGGGGACCCCAACAGAAGGAGGAGTAGGAGAGGAGGAAGCAGAGTTGTAGGTGACACTGAAGGCGAGATAGGTAAGACTCGTAGTACATTGCAGACTCCTGTAGCATATACAGTACACTATATTGTACATTACACAATCTTAACGACATTCGGCCCTATCCACATTTTGCCGCCGCTCACTATGTGTGCCAGATTAATGCTCTACTTTCTTAACCCATAACTTTATCTTACATGATCAACTATTGTGTTGTAGTTTGGGCAAAATAGGCATTGTGTTTTTCTGAGCAACCACAGATTTAGCAGTTCCAGTACCTTGTATTTATCTAAGAATTTCTATGATGTATATTTTAATCATTGATGTTTGTAATAATAATAATACTTTTTAATTTTTTTTTATTTTACAGAGGTTGTGACTTATCTCTTGTTCTCGGACCTTAAAGCGGAGCTCCACCCTAAAGTGGAACTTCTGCTTATCGGATTCCTCCCCCCCCACCGGTGCCACAATTGGAACCTTTCAGGGGGGGGGGGTGCAGATACCTGTATAGTACAGGTATCTGCACCCACTTCCGGGACTAGCATATCCAAGGATATCCGAGGATGCCCCGTTGTGTCTTGGGAAACACAGTTCACAGGACACAGCGGGGACCAATAGAGAAGCGCAGCGCGACTTGCGCCTGCGCAGTAGGGAACCGGGCAGTGAAGACGTTGCGTCTTCACTTCCTGATTCTCTGACAGAGGATGGCGGCGGGGCAGCTGAGAGACGAGCGGTCGCTCATCACATTCTGCCAACACCGCTGGAACCTGGAACAGGTAAGTGTCCATTTATTAAAAGTCAGCAGCTGCAGTATTTGTAGCTGCTGACTTTTAATATTTTTGGTGCGGGTGCAGCTCCGCTTTAAAGTCCTCTCAAATCAATTCCTCTTCCTTTTTTTCATCAAAATTTTGGATGTGGTGTCAACACACACAAACTTATTTAAATATTAATAAATATTTTGTAATGCCATATACCTTTGTTGTACTAACACCAAAGTTGGGATCAGGAGCACAGGGACCGCCAACCCCAACATACATGTATACGGTTACCAAAAACCTTTTTAACCATCAAGAGGGGGCAGCAAGTTCCTCAGGTGCTTTGAATACGGGACTTGCAGAGTGCAGGAGTGTATCTCTTGTGGCACCCCAGGAGTCTGGATGTCCACTTAGTAATGATGTAGACCACTGCCATTATAGACAGTAGTGAAGTAGAGGTCATGGGGAGAAACCAGTGAGAGCAGTGGACCAGTGGACTTTGGGGGACAACACTCAGCAATAAGGTGGAGTTCAGTACCACTTAACAGAATGAAGCTCTGTGGGTCACAGGAGAGGTAAGTATTCTGTCTTTTCATGCTTTGTTGAGCCTTTTTTTCCCCCCCAAATTTATTTAACTTCGTTAAACCTTTTTAATTATGTGGCAGGGTCTCTTTAGAGAGGTCCTGAACTGCAAAAGCTGTGCCCAAGAAGGCAAACAGAGGGCAAAAGAAAAGTCATCAGTATTGTGGCTATTCTGAAAGAGGAGAGGGGCTTCTTCTTCATGCCAGAGCTACTCACCTGATGACTGGTGATTTGATGAGGGGTAGGGTAATATTCAAGAAGCAGAGGGAAAAGTGGAGTCCAGGAGTTTGAGGGAATTTTGAGGTTTTGGAGGAGTGAGAGAGTCTGGGGTGCCAGGCGAACCCCCATGTGAGAGGCAAGGAAGCGAGCCCTTGCAGCATCCAACTAAAATACTGAGAAAGCCAGAGAGCCATGGAAGCTGGGTGAGACAGCCTGAGGGACCAGCCATAGCCACGTTTGAGGCCTATACAGTGCCACCGCTGATGAGGGAGCCAAGTGGCATGGCATTTTCAGTTACCTGTTTTTGTTGCTGAAAACCCCCTGTGGGTCAATTTTTCCCTCACCCCCCACCACCACCATCATCACCTTTTTTTTACTTAGATTTCCCTTCATTTTCTGTCCCAGGGATAAAAAATCTCTCCTAAGTGAGGGGAAATGCCCTCTTAGACAGTTACCAGCTTACCATTCATTGCGTTATCCAAAGTTAAAAAAAAAATCAGAATTTTTTTTTTTTTGGTTGACATGTAATAAGTGAGGATATATTAGACCTCTAGGCAAGCATAATCTTAGCACACAAACAACAAAGCAGGATGACTTCCATGTCGTCTACGTATCTAAGCATTTCAATATTTTTTAGACTGTCTAGTCTCATTGATCTTGTGGTGCAGAGTGTCATTTATTTTATAGCAAGGCTGTTTTTTCTTCTTCTGGCTATCTTGGTTCAGGGATTTGGGGGTTTCGTTTTCAGAGTATAAAGCACTAAATATCACCGTTGCATCAATGAATGCACTGTTTCAATTACCCTCCAAATTTTAATGATGCATTATTCTTAATAGCCATTCCTGTGTTGCTAACACACCAAAGTAATGACTCTACATCTTCTTCTGCATATGTGATATAGCCAGGGAGAATGGACTGTTCATCTACCAATATACTGAAGGAAATCTGTTGCCTATATATTTATTTATTTCAGGTACTTACATAGCGCTGTAAATTTTTGCAGCATTTTACACATATATACATTGTACATTCAAGTCAGTCCTTGCCCTCAAGGAGCTTACAATATAAGGTCCCTAACTCACATTTATACATACATGTATGGGGGATGTGCATTACTCCCATATATCATTCTGTTTTAAAATCAGTTCAAGATAGGATCCATCAGTTTTTTTACGTATACTTTTATATAGTTTTTTTATCTCATTTATTGGTCTTTTTTTTTTTTTAAGAGATGATTTCATACAAGTTGCATTTAAATGTAATGGGCTTTGCAATTTATCTTTGAGGAGCCAGTGGGATAGCTCTCATTGATGCCGGTATTTAATTGAGCATGTGATTAGCAGCATAATTAGAAATAATGAAAGCTATATATTTGTCCATTTATTCACTGTTGCTGTGTTATTACATGAATGTATCCTTAACATGAAGTTTCAATTACCGATGTATTGAGGGCACAGGGACACGGGGAGTGCTCAGGAGCGAGGGACCTTGTTTCCGCCCACTTTGGGCGTTTAATGAATAAAGGGAGATTTGCCGTTTCATATAGCCAATCCCATGATTAAGTCCTAGTGACGAAACATGTCGGGGCCATACAGCAACCATCTAGGCGTGACTTAGGACGTTATGACACGACACGCTGCATCAGGAAGTGGAGGCTTGGGTCGAGGAGCGGGTGAGACTAGTATCAGCTACCGCACACCCTGGGTCCGCCGCGACCACAATAGATCATTTATCAGTGCATGGAATTCCTTGTTGTGACATTGTTTTTGCGGTTTGAGATTTTGGCACATGTGAGTGCAATGGTGTGGGATTGCAGTACTTTTTAATAATTAAGTTTGTACTATATCACACTATTGGAGCATTTTTTCATTTACATGTGGAGTAACCATCTCATGAGGAAAAGGAATCCTGTCATATACAATTTAACCCCTGCATGTGTGGGTTGAGGCGAGTTGAGCCAAGCACGAGAGTGGGAGGCAAATGAAGCTGGTGAGCAGGGCCGGGACAAGGGGTGGGCAGGAGGGGCGGCCAAATAAAAATCGCTGATCGCCGCCATTACTAGTAAAAAAAAAAAATATTAATAAAAATGCCATAAAACTATCCCCTATTTTGTAAACGCTATAACTTTTGCGCAAACCAATCAATAATCACTTATTGCTAATTTTTTTTACCAAAAATATGTAGAAGAATACGTATCGGCTTAAACTGAGGAAATATTATATATATATTTTTGGGGGATATTTATTATAGCAAAAAGTTAAAAATATTGTGTTTTTTTCAAAATTGTCCCTCTTTTTTTGTTTATAGCGCAAAAAATAAAAACCGCAGAGGTGATCAAATACCACCAAAAGAAAGCTCTATTTGTAGGAAGAAAAGGACGTAAATTTTTTTTGGGAGCCACGTCGCACGACCGTGCAATTGTCAGTTAAAGCAACGCAGTGCTGAATCGCAAAAAATGCTCTGGTCTTAAGCCAGCAAAATGGTCCGGTCTGAAAGTGGTTAAAAGACATACATCAAAAAAATATTTCAACCACTTTAGCCCCTGCATCTGTTTTACGCATCTGTTTTACGCCTTATGGACCAGAGCAATGTAGTACAATTCTACTATAGGCCTTTTTATTTGCCTTTAACTTAACCCAAGCCCGGATGGCAGGCATGTAAGGTAATAGTCCCTGTTTCATCATTGCGGATAATACAGTCAGCTACGAAATTCCACCCCTGCGGCTGAGAGCTGTGGCTAAAGTAGAAAGAAGGAATCTTGTCACTTACCCTTTCTGTCAATTTCAAATCACAAAATTATTTTTACAAAACACAAGGCTTACTGTGAATGGACAAATGGAGAGGAAAGGTGGGTAAACAACAGGATCGCCCCTTGTTCATTCATAGCATACCTTATACTCTGTGAAAAGAATGCAAGGTGTATTGTGAATTTACAAGGACAGAGGGTAAATAATAGGATCTTCTCAGATCAGCTCAAAGCCAAAGTGCCAGAAGTTCATCACTGACAGCGGTCCATTTATAAAGGGTCTGGAGGATATTAGTTATGAGGAAAGGCAACGAGCACTGAACGTATTTTCTCTGGAGAAGAGACACTTGAGAGGGGATATTATTTCAATATACAAACATCATACTGGTGACCCCACAATAGGGATAAAACTTTCTCCCGGAAGGGAGTTTAACAAGACATGTGGCCTCTCATTAAAATTAGAAGAAAAGAGATTTAACCTTAAACTACGTAGAGGGTTCTTTACTGTAAGAGCGGCAAGGATGTGGAATTCCCTTACACAGGCGGTGGTCTCAGCAGGGGGCATCGATAGTTTCAAGAAACTATTAAATAAGCAGCCGAACGACCACAACATACAGGGATATACAATGTAATACTGACATATACAGTGGTGTGAAAAAGTGTTTGCCCCCTTCCTCATTTCCTGTTCCTTTGCATGTTTGTCACACTTAAGTGTTTCGGAACATCAAACCAATTTAAACAATAGTCAAGGACAACACAAGTAAACACAAAATGCAATTTGTAAATGAAGGTGTTTATTATTAAAGGTGAAAAAAAATCCAAACCATCATGGCCCTGTGTGAAAAAGTGATTGCCCCCCTTGTTAAAACATACTATAACTGTGGTTGTCCACACCTGAGTTCAATTTCTCTAGCCACACCCAGGCCTGATTATTGCCACACCTGTTCACAATCAAGGCATCACTTAAATAGGAGCTGCTTGACACAGTAAGGTCCACCAGAAGATCCTTAAAAGCTACACATCATGCCGAGACCCAAAGAAATTCAGGAACAATTGAGAAAGAAAGTAATTGAGATCTATCAGTCTGGAAAGGGTTATAAAGCCATTTCCAAAGCTTTGGGAATCCAGCGAACCACAGTGAGAGCCATTATCCACAAATGGCGAAGACATGGAACAGTGGTGAACCTTCCCAGGAGTGGCCGGCCGCCCAAAATTACCCCAAGAGCGCAGCGACGACTCATCCAAGAGGTCACAAAAGACCCCACAACAACGTCCAAGGAACTGCAGGCCTCACTTGCCTCAGTTAAGGTCAGCGTTCATGCCTCCACCATCAGGAAAAGACTGGGCAAAAATGGCCTGCATGGCAGAGTTTCCAAGGAGAAAACCACTGCTGAGCAAAAAGAACATCAAAGCTCGTCTCAATTTCTCCACAACACATCTTGATGATCGGTAAAAGGCAATATTAAAAGACCGGGTAAAACACAAATCATAAAAGACAGGCGTTTGTCCCTTTAAAATATTGCAGCAGCGCTAAAAATACAGTCTTTTTGTGTCAAAAAGAGTTCATAAAAAATCATGGTGACCCAAAATAAAGTTCATATTGGTGCAGTGAGCCTCAAAACGCTAAGAGAGAGTGATACACCTTCCACCCGATATTCACGTTTCACCGCGTGCAGCACACACTTCCCTTTGGGGATGCACTCACCAGAAATATGATAAAATTAGGCATTTAAATCACAAGCCAAACGACACTGCTATCTCCTTGATACGGCCACCTCTTCACCTTCTGCAAGTTTAGGAAAGGATCCACTCCAACCCAGCATACATATGTGAGGAAAATAATGGTGCAGATAGCGTAGTACAGTTTGGTAAAATTAAACTTTATTATAATCTCCAATCCCCCCTTATTAAAATCTGCGTACCAATAAATAGATAATCATTAGCTTTGTAATTACATGCACTCTGCCTGTCAGTCCCGTCCGTCCGCCGGAAATCGGGCTCCCAAAGCGCTGTGTAGAGCGGTGTCAGCCTCTACTTCCTGGTCGCTTGGTGGCTGGAGCGCACGCTGGAACGCATTCGTCACTTCCTGCGAGGTCACGACCCTGACGCGTTTCGTCACTTCCGGACGTCGTCTGAGGGTGTGACCTCGCCACCGGAAGTGAAGATTTTAAGTAATCAGCGCCCAATCCGGGCGCTGAACTGTCTGATTGCCACTGTATCTGGCCAATGGGAACTCGCAGACAGCAATACATCATCATGCTTAGCCGCTGTCTACATTGCATGTTTACTATGAAGATTGCCTTCAATGCTGTACCATAATTTTCTGTTCATTAGCCATAATGCCTGTATACATTTGTTTCTTATTAATATAAAAATGCATACAATAACAAAATGATTCAACAATTAAAACTTACAGAGCACGCTTTGTTTCTTTGTGCTTGTAATAATGCCAGCCTTTTTTAACCCCTACATCGCATGACCATATATGGTTGCCGATGTGTAAATATGTGTTTAAGGTTGCGTATTTATACTTGGTGTATGCATTCTATGGCATATATCTATATTATACCGAGATATATCCACTCAATTTGTATATTATAGGGAAATTCACACACGTACTGTAGTAAGAGGTATGTATATATTATACTCATGTGGGACCTTTTGTGCTAGCCCGCATCCATATTTGTATACATGTCGATGTCGGTGTTAGTATTTCTGCCGGTCTGACAACATCCCCATATTCCAATCCTCTTATAATCATTTTATATCAATATCTCCATATATTTGATATGTTTTTAACTGCTACAGTGAACTTCATAGAGACAAATAATATTGTGCTAAAAATGTGTGAATAAAATCATACTAAAATACTCCAATCACTATATGTATAAATAAAGTAAGACTAAGTTAAAATTAAATAAAATAAAATAAAAATTAAAAATTAAAAATTAAAAATTAGAAATTACAGAAATGAATCGGGGGGTGGTAAAAATATACTGCTATTATGCTCAATATCAGCTCTAGTGGATGCACGTCAGCTGCTGGTACTGTTCTATGTCTACTTCAAACAAACTATAGAGATATAGACATATATGAACATACATATATATAAACAACCTGATTAGAAGTATATAAAATTGCCTATACAATTGCAAGATACTCATTGCACCCCTATAATTCTATATCATCTGAACCACTACTAGTCCATTTATATGTAAGGCCCTAGGTATAAAGCTCCATTTATCGGATGAGAGAAACCTTGTGATATGTATAACCCCATTCCTGCGTTATGCGTCGGACATAGGTATGTTAGACTAGTTATTGCGGCTAGGCCAGTCTCCGTATATATCTTTTGTTGCACAGATTATTAAGACCGCTGTGACCTATTAGTGTCAGTGACCTATAATTAGTTCCTTCTATAGAGCATAGTTCTTATGGGGGATCTTATCCATTAAACTTGCTTTTTTGGGAGGAGGTGCAGCCTTCTCTATTTTAGACATAAATAAATAAATAAATGAATATATATGAATAAATAAGGATTGCATAAAAATACACATAAATCAGTCTGTGTATGAAAGGAATCAATAAATATATCAGTAGAAAAATCTATGTATGGAAGGAATCAATAAATATATATATATATGGATAAAATCATGTGTAGATAAAACCATGTATATATAAAAACGGGATAAAACCATGAACTATGTGTCACTTATAAAACAGTTGATGTCGAGCTCAACGTTCAAGCCTTTCGGTACTAGTACATCGACCGAGTATATCCAATGAGTTTCGCGTTTGGATAGTTCCCGTATTAGGTTAGTTCCTCTCCAGTGGGGTTGGATCTGTTCAACCCCCCAAAATAGTAGGCCAGAAGCATCCCTGTCGTGCTTCAGCTTGAAGTGCAGAGACACATTGTGGTCTTTGTACCCTCTTTTTATATTGTGAATGTGCTCTGCAATTCGTACTCTAAGTTTCCTTTTGGTTCGTCCGATGTAGATCAGTCCACACGGACATTTTAAAGCATAGACCACATGGGTGGAGTTACAAGTGATGAATTGGTCTATTGAAAACATTTTGTTGTTCACTGATGAGCTGAAGCTCTCAAGTGCCCTGCTGGGTGAGGTTATTTCTCGGCAGGCTTTACATCTTCTACACGCATAGAATCCTTTTCTATCCCAAAACGTAGGTGGTCTTTTCGGAGGGTCTACAATTTTCCGTACGATTTTGTCCCCAAAATTAGTGGCCTTTCTGTAAATGAACTGCGGTACCTGTGGTAATTCGGTGTTGAGCTTTTTATCTAACAGGAGTATATGCCAATGCTGTTTAAATATCTCTTCAATTTCTTTGTATTGAGAATGATATCCAGATATGAAACCCCATTCCTTACTATTGGTTGGCTTCCGAGTCTCTTCTAGTTGAACTGTTGGTTCTGTATCCTTTTCTTTCAGGCAGACCGATCTGGGTATTCTCTTTACCTCTTCCACTACTTTGCTCAGGGTAGTCGGGTTGTAACCTTTTGTTACAAACCTATCCGTTAAAATATTGGCTTGTTCCATAAAGTTAGAATCCTCCGAACAGTTTCTCCGTACCCGCATGATCTGACCCTTCGGGATGTTCTTGAGCCATTGTGGATGATGTCCACTTGTTATTGGTAGATAGCTATTCCTATCCGTTTTTTTGAAAAAAACTTTTGTTTCAAGATTTTCTCCTTTTCTGTATATGGTGACATCCAAATAGTTGATCTCTTCCTTACTTCTTTCTGATGTTAAAACTATATTGATTGAAATGCCTAATTTTATCATATTTCTGGTGAGTGCATCCCCAAAGGGAAGTGTGTGCTGCACGCGGTGAAACGTGAATATCGGGTGGAAGGTGTATCACTCTCTCTTAGCGTTTTGAGGCTCACTGCACCAATATGAACTTTATTTTGGGTCACCATGATTTTTTATGAACTCTTTTTGACACAAAAAGACTGTATTTTTAGCGCTGCTGCAATATTTTAAAGGGACAAACGCCTGTCTTTTATGATTTGTGTTTTACCCGGTCTTTTAATATTGCCTTTTACCAATTGTTTCGTATTTTATAGTGGCTGCTTCATTGATACTTAATAGTGTGATTAGGTATTGATACGTGTGTCTATGTATTATCCCAAAGTACACTGAATCCAGGAGCGCGGAGTGATAGGTCCATAGGGCGGGAGATTTTTTGAGGCACTATCCTTTTCGATTGTATTTTGTTCATTTATATCTGCAGCTATGGATGTACTTAAATTTCTGAGTAATCGTCAATTAGACATGGACACATTGTTTTTAAATCATGCACCCACCCCAAGCGAAGTAAATTATAATGGAGCCATGGCAGCATTAAGCAATGCTTTAGAAAAACAGGTTAGAGCCTGGTGGGACATATGTACCATGGAACACTATCTAAAAGAAAAGATCATCATAAGGAGTTTAAGATGGGATGTCACTCCTCAAGATGGTCTTGATGACCCCGAATCTAGCCAGGAATGGCTAGAATTCTTTAATGGGGTAGGACATAAATTACAGGATCTAATCTTACAACGTAAAAAGAAGAAAATGAACAACATAGAGACAAAAATAAAAAACTTGCAAAAAGAATTAGAACCCATTAAAGAGAGTCAGCAGATCATTGAGTTTAATTTAAGAACACAAAAGAGATTAGAGAAAGTAGATAGGGACACGCAAAAAAAGAAAATTAAAAAATTCCAGAGGGATTTAAATGACTTCAAACAAAACACCATCTATTCATGGCAGCAACCAGGCACACAAGGGACTAACAGAGATCAGATATATCCTACATCCCAGCCAGTAATACCTTCCTCTCAGACCAATGTAGCACCCACTCAAGACCCCACTATACCTGAGACACCTCGGGCGAATGGCAATAGGGAACATATGGGAATTCAATCCCCACTGTATTACTCCACTCCTGTCAAAAGAGGGAGGGGGAGAGCAAACACAAATAGAGGGAGACAAAATACTGATCAACAAGGGGGAGCATACTACAGAACACCCCAGAATGTCCCGCCATATAACAGATATCCACCCCCTCATCATCAGAGCGGGTATAATGCACACTATCAACCCCGTCCTTTTTTAGGGAGGGGGAGAGGGAACCAGTGGAGGGGTCGGGGGGCTCAATTCCGGAGAGGGAGACCACCGGGACCTCCCCACCCCCCAGGATACCAACAACCATACCAACAACCGTACCCCCACCACAGGGGAACACAGGCCCCAGCACCATGGGCGGGCCCATACCCAAACCTACAAAGGGGGGGCACGGAAGAGAATGGGTTTCTAAAGGAAGAAACACTAGAGGCTGCAGGGCAGGGCAGAGGTCCCAGCAAAAGAAGAAGGGGATCAGAGTAACAGGGATATATAATCTAACACCAATAGAGCTAACCCATAAAGAATCAAATATTTTAAACTTAGGATTGAAATGCGGCATAAAAAAACCTATAAACAAGTTCGATGTCTACATAGACATACACAAATACATCAGGAAATTAAATATAAAAAAGCATTTTTTGGGTACTACACCGAGTATTAGACCAGCTGTGACCTATTCTAACGGTGTCATAAATAGTGGCCTAAAAAATAAATCTCTGTTCAACCCCCCAAACAACCCCAATCACCAAATCAAGGTATTTAAGGGGCTTGTACTACACGACCTAGAATCTATCAAACCTAAAAAAGAAGTAAACGTGAGACATATAAATGAGGGGATAGAAATGCTAGAAAAACGCAAGAACATCATCATAAGACCGGCCGATAAAGGAGGAGGGGTCGTATTACTAACGAAAGAATATTATGAGAACCAGATCTTAAATATGTTATCGGATACGAACACATACAAGAAACTGGAGAAAGACCCCACCACAACATACAGACACCAACTGGAAACACTAATAGATATGGGGAAAACTACGGGTGTGCTTTCAACTAAAGAAAGTAAATATCTGACACCAACAAGCAGTAGGGTGCCGACACTATATACTTTGCCAAAAATCCACAAGGATCCTGTAAACCCTCCGGCAAGGCCCATTGTGAATTCCATAGAATCGGTGTCCTCCCGTTTAGGACAATATTTGGATAAGTTCCTCCAGAAGAGTGTCCAAAACACCAGATCGTTTCTGAAGGACACAAAAAACTTCCTGAACCTGTTACAAAGTGTTGATCTCACCAACAAACCACAGATATGGCTTGTAACAGCTGATGTGTCATCACTATATTCAATTATTCAACACGATGACGCGCTCCTGGCCCTGAACTGGGCCTTGAGCAAAAGGGAAGACTTACCCCATAACCAGAAAATCTTCCTAAGAAACAGTTTAGATTTCTGTTTAGGGCACAATTATTTTTGGGTCAATCAAACTTTTTACTCACAGCAACGTGGAGTAGCTATGGGCGCAAAATTTGCGCCCAGTATAGCAAATTTATTCATGGCCGAGTGGGAGGACAAAGTAATTTTTAACCAACAACCAACAGAACTATTATTTTATAAACGTTTTATAGATGACCTATTTTTTATCTGGGCTGGAACAGAGTGCTCCTTGGACTTGTTTTTAAGCTTTTTAAACAAAAATGACCGCAATATAGTTTTAACATCAGAAAGAAGTAAGGAAGAGATCAACTATTTGGATGTCACCATATACAGAAAAGGAGAAAATCTTGAAACAAAAGTTTTTTTCAAAAAAACGGATAGGAATAGCTATCTACCAATAACAAGTGGACATCATCCACAATGGCTCAAGAACATCCCGAAGGGTCAGATCATGCGGGTACGGAGAAACTGTTCGGAGGATTCTAACTTTATGGAACAAGCCAATATTTTAACGGATAGGTTTGTAACAAAAGGTTACAACCCGACTACCCTGAGCAAAGTAGTGGAAGAGGTAAAGAGAATACCCAGATCGGTCTGCCTGAAAGAAAAGGATACAGAACCAACAGTTCAACTAGAAGAGACTCGGAAGCCAACCAATAGTAAGGAATGGGGTTTCATATCTGGATATCATTCTCAATATAAAGAAATTGAAGAGATATTTAAACAGCATTGGCATATACTCCTGTTAGATAAAAAGCTCAACACCGAATTACCACAGGTACCGCAGTTCATTTACAGAAAGGCCACTAATTTTGGGGACAAAATCGTACGGAAAATTGTAGACCCTCCGAAAAGACCACCTACGTTTTGGGATAGAAAAGGATTCTATGCGTGTAGAAGATGTAAAGCCTGCCGAGAAATAACCTCACCCAGCAGGGCACTTGAGAGCTTCAGCTCATCAGTGAACAACAAAATTTTTTCAATAGACCAATTCATCACTTGTAACTCCACCCATGTGGTCTATGCTTTAAAATGTCCGTGTGGACTGATCTACATCGGACGAACCAAAAGGAAACTTAGAGTACGAATTGCAGAGCACATTCACAATATAAAAAGAGGGTACAAAGACCACAATGTGTCTCTGCACTTCAAGCTGAAGCACGACAGGGATGCTTCTGGCCTACTATTTTGGGGGGTTGAACAGATCCAACCCCACTGGAGAGGAACTAACCTAATACGGGAACTATCCAAACGCGAAACTCATTGGATATACTCAGTCGATGTACTAGTACCGAAAGGCTTGAACGTTGAGCTCGACATCAACTGTTTTATAAGTGACACATAGTTCATGGTTTTATCCCGTTTTTATATATACATGGTTTTATCTACACATGATTTTATCCATATATATATATATTTATTGATTCCTTCCATACATAGATTGTTCTACTGATATATTTATTGATTCCTTTCATACACAGACTGATTTATGTGTATTTTTATGCAATCCTTATTTATTCATATATATTCATTTATTTATTTATTTATGTCTAAAATAGAGAAGGCTGCACCTCCTCCCAAAAAAGCAAGTTTAATGGATAAGATCCCCCATAAGAACTATGCTCTATAGAAGGAACTAATTACAGGTCACTGACACTAATAGGTCACAGCGGTCTTAATAATCTGTGCAACAAAAGATATATACGGAGACTGGCCTAGCCACAATAACTAGTCTAACATACCTATGTCCGACGCATAGCGCAGGAATGGGGTTATACATATCACAAGGTTTCTCTCATCCGATAAATGGAGCTTTATACCTAGGGCCTTACATATAAATGGACTAGTAGTGGTTCAGATGGTATAGAATTATAGGGGTGCAATGTGTATCTTGCAATTGTATAGGCAATTTTATATACTTCTAATCAGGTTGTTTATATATATGTATGTTCATATATGTCTATATCTCTATAGTTTGTTTGAAGTAGACATAGAACAGTACCAGCAGCTGACGTGCATCCACTAGAGCTGATATTGAGCATAATAGCAGTATATTTTTACCACCCCCCGATTCACTTCTGTAATTTCTAATTTTTAATTTTTAATTTTTAATTTTTATTTTATTTTTTTATTTAATTTTAACTTAGTCTTACTTTATTTATACATATAGTGATTGTAGTATTTTAGTATGATTTTATTCACACATTTTTAGCACAATATTATTTGTCTCTATGAAGTTCACTGTAGTAGTTAAAAACATATCAAATATATGGAGATATTGATATAAAATGATTATAAGAGGATTGGAATATGGGGATGTTGTCAGACCGGCAGAAATACTAACACCGACATCGACATGTATACAAATATGGATGCGGGCTAGCACAAAAGGTCCCACATGAGTATAATATATACATACCTCTTACTACAGTACGTGTGTGAATTTCCCTATAATATACAAATTGAGTGGATATATCTCGGTATAATATAGATATATGCCATAGAATGCATACACCAAGTATAAATACGCAACCTTAAACACATATTTACACATCGGCAACCATATATGGTCATGCGATGTAGGGGTTAAAAAGGCTGGCATTATTACAAGCACAAAGAAACAAAGCGTGCTCTGTAAGTTTTAATTGTTGAATCATTTTGTTATTGTATGCATTTTTATATTAATAAGAAACAAATGTATACAGGCATTATGGCTAATGAACAGAAAATTATGGTACAGCATTGAAGGCAATCTTCATAGTAAACATGCAATGTAGACAGCGGCTAAGCATGATGATGTATTGCTGTCTGCGAGTTCCCATTGGCCAGATACAGTGGCAATCAGACAGTTCAGCGCCCGGATTGGGCGCTGATTACTTAAAATCTTCACTTCCGGTGGCGAGGTCACACCCTCAGACGACGTCCGGAAGTGACGAAACGCGTCATGGTCGTGACCTCGCAGGAAGTGACGAATGCGTTCCAGCGTGCGCTCCAGCCACCAAGCGACCAGGAAGTAGAGGCTGACACCGCTCTACACAGCGCTTTGGGAGCCCGATTTCCGGCGGACGGACGGGACTGACAGGCAGAGTGCATGTAATTACAAAGCTAATGATTATCTATTTATTGGTACGCAGATTTTAATAAGGGGGGATTGGAGATTATAATAAAGTTTAATTTTACCAAACTGTACTACGCTATCTGCACCATTATTTTCCTCACATATGTATGCTGGGTTGGAGTGGATCCTTTCCTAAACTTGCAGAAGGTGAAGAGGTGGCCGTATCAAGGAGATAGCAGTGTCGTTTGGCTTATGATTTAAATGCCTAATTTTATCATATTTCTGGTGAGTGCATCCCCAAAGGGAAGTGTGTGCTGCACGCGGTGAAACGTGAATATCGGGTGGAAGGTGTATCACTCTCTCTTAGCGTTTTGAGGCTCACTGCACCAATATGAACTTTATTTTGGGTCACCATGATTTTTTATGAACTCTTTTTGACACAAAAAGACTGTATTTTTAGCGCTGCTGCAATATTTTAAAGGGACAAACGCCTGTCTTTTATGATTTGTGTTTTACCCGGTCTTTTAATATTGCCTTTTACCAATTGTTTCGTATTTTATAGTGGCTGCTTCATTGATACTTAATAGTGTGATTAGGTATTGATACGTGTGTCTATGTATTATCCCAAAGTACACTGAATCCAGGAGCGCGGAGTGATAGGTCCATAGGGCGGGAGATTTTTTGAGGCACTATCCTTTTCGATTACATCTTGATGATCCCCAAGACTTTTGGGACAACATTCTGTGGACCGATGAGTGGAACTCTTTGGAAGGTGTGTGTCCAAGTATATCTGGCGTAGAAGAACACTGCATTTCAGAAAAAGAACATTATACCAACAGTAAAATATGGTGGTGGAGTGTGATGGTCTGGGGCTGTTTTGCTTCAGGACCTGGAAGACTTGCCGTGATAAAAGGAACTATGAATTCTGATGTCTACCAAGAGATCCTGAAGGAGAATGTCCGACCATCTGTTCGTGTACTCAAGCTGAAACGAACTTGGTTCTGCAGCAGGACAATGATCCTAAACACACCAGCAAGTCCACCACCGAATGGCTGAAGAAAAACAAAATGAAGACTTTGGAGTGGCCTAGCCAAAGTCCTGACCTGAATCCTATTGAGATGTTGTGGTATGACCTTAAAAAGGCCGTTCATGCTCGAAAACCCTCTAATGTAACTGAATTAGGACAATTCTGCAAAGATGAGTGGGCCAAAATTCCTCCAGGACGCTGTAAAAGCCTCATTGCACGTTATCGCAAACGCTTGGTTCCAGTTGTTGCTGCTAAGGGTGGCCAGTTATTAGGTTTAGGGGGCAATCACTTTTTCACACAGGGTCATGATGGTTTGGATTTTTTTTCACCTTTAATAATAAACACCTTCATTTACAAATTGCATTTTGTGTTTACTTGTGTTGTCCTTGACTATTGTTTAAATTGGTTTGATGTTCCGAAACACTTAAGTGTGACAAACATGCAAAGGAACAGGAAATGAGAAAGGGGGCAAACACTTTTTCACACCACTGTAATCACACACATAGGTTGGACTTGATGGACTCCTACTATCTAACTATGTAACTATATGGTATGGATAAAACTATAATTTATACCTTACCCAGCAGCTATGCAGACCCTGGATAATCATCATTGCAGGTAACTTATCTGTACACAGCAAAAGTGTGAAATCAGTTTTTTACTTTGCGCTTCTCTTGATATGGTGACATTGTCTTGAAAAAATTATTTTATTTTCTATGTGAACTATATACAAAAACATTTGTTCAGTGATATCCCTACCACCCTGAAGACCCAAACAGCCAAGTTTTGGTCTGAACTTGTGTTTGGACCAGAACTTAAAGTGGTAGTAAAGGCCGCTTTGTGATTTTTAGATTATATATACATTATATATTTTATATGATATATATTTTATATTATAGGCTTACCTGTAGGTAAAATGAATATCTCCTAAACATTTACCGTTTAAAGCAATAATCAACCTGGATGCGGCCGGTGATGTCACCGGCACATGCGCTCTAAAGGTGTCACGTACCTGAAGGGAGACAAAAATGACGAGGTCGGCCTCTCTTGTATCTCCAGCCCAGGTCCTGCTGAGGGTGAAACAGAAGGAGCCGAGGGACAGGAGGAACACGAGTGCCTGCAGATGAAGACCCGGAAGCTTGTAGCAGGAAGTTGCAGCTGGTCGCAGGACTGTAGTGGCAGACACTTGGATGGTAGTGCTGAGCCAAGTAGGACGCAGGAGCAAGGTCACAGGGATAGCCGGGTTTGTTAACAGATGGGCAGCAGGGTACCAGGACATCACGCAGAGACAAGTCGGATGGGAAGCCGGGATCAGGAGCCAGGGATCAGGTATAGCAGAGTCCAGAAGCAGAGTCAAATGGAGAGCCGGGGTCAAGAGCCAGGGATCAGGTATAGCAGAGTCCAGTAGCAGAGTCAAATGGAGTGCCGGGGTCAAGAGCCAGGGATCAGGTATAGCAGAGTCCAGTAGCAGAGTCAAATGGAGAGCCGGGGTCAAGAGCCAGGGATCAGGTATAGCAGAGTCCAGTAGCAGAGTCAAATGGAGTGCCGGGGTCAAGAGCCAGGGATCAGGTATAGCAGAGTCCAGTAGCAGAGTCAATTGGAGAGCCGGGGTCAAGAGCCAGGGATCAGGTATAGCAGAGTCCAGAAGCAGAGTCAAATGGAGAGCCGGGGTCAAGAGCCAGGGATCAGGTATAGCAGAGTCCAGAAGCAGAGTCAAATGGAGAGCCGGGGTCAAGAGCCAGGGATCAGGTATAGCAGAGTCCAGAAGCAGAGTCAAATGGAGAGCCGGAGTCAAGAGCCAGGGATCAGGTATAGCAGAGTCCAGTAGCAGAGTCAAATGGAGAGCCGGGGTCAAGAGCCAGGGATCAGGTATAACAGAGTCCAGAAGCAGAGTCAAACAGGAGCCAAGGTCAGCAACGGGTATCAGACAGGATAATCACAGGGTTTAGGATATCAGGAGCACAGCTGAAGACCAGTCAGCACTAAAACAGTGGTTAGGGCCCCCTTTAAGTAGGCTGTCTGGCGCCAATTGGCACTAGGGACGCGCTCCTGCGCGTGCACGCTGGTCGCGCGCATGCGCATAAGCGATGCATACTAGAACATTATGCAATTGCCTTACAGGTGTTTTTTTTTTTTTTATCTGCCACAGTTTACTACTGCTTTAAGCTCATCCCTAGTTGTGAGACAGACCAGGCTGACAGACTTGCATCAAGTGAGGAACAAACAAGGCACAGTCACTGTGCAGATTTACTAAGCATGTAGCAGATCCTGTATATGTAATTAGCAAATAGGACTTCCCCCATGTAAATATATAATTATACAAAGAAAGAAACTTTTGAAACATTATGAAGCACTGTTGATGCACTTACATTGACCCCATCCAAGTTACACATGTATATCTAAAATATAATCAAAAAATATATGTATTTATCAGAAACCAGCAAAGTACACAGAGAACCAACTTTGGCGACTGGAAAAAAAAAACAAAGTTTACCCGGTGGGATGTTATCCTTTAATCTCCTTCCTAAAATGATTCTTAGTAAGTAAATAACAATATTCATAATGATCCAGAATGTTTTATAAGCTTTGTAAAAGTCCTTTCCACATTAATGTCCTCTTGCCGTGACAGGGCAGGAAGGGCCATTAGGAAAATGAGATGAAATAAAATGATTACATTTTAGTTACCGAAAGCTCGCTTTAACCCTTCTGCGGCGAAGCTTAGGGAATTATCGCAATAAAAAGGCATTGTCTCCCCATCCTAGTGGTCAGGAAGTTAAGAAGAGTGCGCTTGATAAAGATGTTTAGCGTTGTAATCGGAAAGGAAAACACATGTGATAATCTGTCAAGATTAATACAGGGTGACATGTAAGTAAAAGCTGCCGGATTAAATACCAAATTAAATTGCTTTCATTTTCTTTGCAATCTGTCCGTAGTCTATCCATGCGGAGCTTTTCTTGTAGAACACACGTTGCCATTGTTATGGGGTTTCAAGCAGGTCATCCTCTGATTAAGCATTTCCTGGTAAGGCGGTGCGGCCGACAGACAATGACACGCTGGGATGTCACCGGCATAATTAACAAGCAGATGACAACGGATAAAACCCCATGACCCATGCTTGCTCTCTGGCATTGTGGTAGTTTGGATATGTTAAAGGCTTTTCTTAAAGTGGCAATAAACTCTGGTTTAGAAAAAAAATCTATTCAAGTATGAAGTCTTATCTCAGAGTCCTCCAAATCACCAAAATCTTTTTTTCTTTTTTGCTTCTCTGATCTGACTTTTTGTTGGACGGTGGCTACGTTAATTCTCCATAGTCACACTAGGGTTGATTTACAAAATCTGGTGCAACTGTACATGGTAGTAGTGGTGTCACTACTGTGGTGTCCTCTGGTGCCGTAAAACATGGTCCCATATATTTGCCCTACTGTTTTCTCTCTGTTCTCCTTTCTTTCTTTCCTCTCTCCATCCATCTTTCTTTCTATCTCATCTTATTTCTCTCTCTCTCTCTCTCTCTATCCATCTTTCTTGTTCTTTCTATCTCTTCTTCTTTCTCATCATTTTCTCTCTTTCTATCTGTCTTTCTTTTTCTTTCTATCTCTTGTACGTTCTCTCTCTTTTCTCTCTCATTCTCCATCTGTCTTTCGTGTTCTTTTTTTTCTTCTCTTCTTTCTCTCCCTTTTCTTTCTCTCTCTATCCGTCTTCCTTGTTATTTCTATCTCTTCTTCTTTCTCACCCTTTTCTCTCTCTTTCTATCTGTCTTTCTTGTTCTTTCTATCTCTTCTACCTTCTCTCTCTTTTCTCTATCATTCTCTATCTGTATTTCTTGTTCTTTTTTTCTCCTCTTCTTGCTCTCCCTTTTCTCTCTCTCTCTACCCACCTTTCTTGTTCTTTCTATCTCTTCTTCTTTCTCCATCCATCTTTCTTGTTCTTTCTATCTCTTCTTCTTTCTCCATCCATCTTTCTTGTTCTTTCTATCTCTTCTTCTTTCTCCATTCGTCTTTCTTGTTCTTTCTATCTCTTCTTCTTTCTCCATCTGTCTTTCTTGTTCTTTTTTTTCTCCTCTTCTTTCTCACCCTTTTTTCTCTCTCTTTCTATCTGTCTTTCTTGTTCTTTCTATCTCTTCTACTTTCTCTCTCTTTTCTCTCTCATTCTCCATCTATCTTTCGTGTTCTTTTTTTCTCCTCTTCTTTCTCTCCCTTTTCTTTCTCTCTCTATCTGTCTTCCTTGTTCTTTCTATCTCTTCTTCTTTCTCACCCTTTTCTCTCTCTTTCTATCTGTCTTTCTTGTTCTTTCTATCTCTTCTACTTTCTCCATCCATCATTTTTGTTCTTTCTATCTCTTCTTCTTTCTCCATCCATCTTTCTTGTTCTTTCTAACTCTTCTTCTTTATCCATTCATCTTTCTTGTTCTTTCTATCTCTTCTTCTTTCTCACCCTTTTCTCTCTCTTTCTATCTGTCTTTTTTGTTCTTTCTATCTCTTCTACTTTCTCTCTCTTTTCTCTCTCATTTTCCATCTGTATTTCTTGTTCTTTTTTTCTCCTCTTCTTTATCTCCCTTTTCTCTCTCTCTCCATCCATCTTTCTTGTTCTTTCTAACTTCTTCTTTATCCATTCATCTTTCTTGTTCTTTCTATCTCTTCTTCTTTCTCCATCCATCTTTCTTGTTCTTTCTATCTCTTCTTCTTTCTCCATTCATCTTTCTTGTTCTTTCTATCTCTTCTTCTTTCTCCATCTGTCTTTCTTGTTCTTTTTTTCTCCTCTTCTTTCTCACCCTTTTTTCTCTCTCTTTCTATTTGTCTTTCTTGTTCTTTCTATCTCTTCTACTTTCTCTCTCTTTTCTCTCTCATTCTCCATCTATCTTTCGTGTTCTTTTTTTCTCCTCTTCTTTCTCTCTCTTTCTCCCTTTTTTCTTTCTCTCTCTATCTGTCTTCCTTGTTCTTTCTATCTCTTCTTCTTTCTCACCCTTTTCTCTCTCTTTCTATCTGTCTTTCTTGTTCTTTCTATCTCTTCTACTTTCTCCATCCATCATTTTTGTTCTTTCTATCTCTTCTTCTTTCTCCATCCATCTTTCTTGTTCTTTCTAACTCTTCTTCTTTATCCATTCATCTTTCTTGTTCTTTCTATCTCTTCTTCTTTCTCACCCTTTTCTCTCTCTTTCTATCTGTCTTTTTTGTTCTTTCTATCTCTTCTACTTTCTCTCTCTTTTCTCTCTCATTTTCCATCTGTATTTCTTGTTCTTTTTTTATACTCTTCTTTATCTCCCTTTTCTCTCTCTCTCCGTCCATCTTTCTTGTTCTTTCTAACTTCTTCTTTATCCATTCATCTTTCTTGTTCTTTCTATCTCTTCTTCTTTCTCACCCTTTTCTCTATCTTTATATCTGTCTTTCTTGTTCTTTCTATCTCTTCTACTTTCTCTCTCTTTTCTCTCTCATTCTCCATCCATCTTTCTTTTTCTTTCTTTCTCTTCTACTTTCTCTCCCTTTTCTCTCTCTTCCTCCCTCTATCTTCTTTCTCTCCCTTTTCTTTCTCTCCACCCATCTTTCTTGTTCTTTCTATCTCTTCTTCTTTCTCCATTCATCTTTCTTGTTCTTTCTATCTTTTCTACTTTCTCTCTCTTTTCTCTCTCATTCTCCATCTGTCTTTCTTTATTTTTCTTTCTTTCTCCTCTCCCTTTTCTCTCTCTCTATCAGTCTTTCTTGTTCTTTCTATCTCTTCTACTTTCTCTCTCTTTTCTCTTTCATTCTCCATCTGTCTCTTGTATTCTTTCTTTCTCTTCTACATTCTCTCCCTTTTCTCTCTCTCTATCAGTTTTTATTCTTCTTTTTATCTCTTCTACTTTCTCTCCATTTTTTCTCTCTCCATTCGTCTTTCTTCTTCTTTTAATCTCTTCTACTTTCTCTCCCTTTTTCTATCTCGTTCTTTCTATCCCATCTTCTTTCTCTCCATTTTCTTATACTCCACCCATCTTTATCGTTCCTTCTATCTCTTCTACTTACTCTCCCTTTTCTCTCTCTTCATCCGTCTTTCTTGTTCTTTCTATCTCATCTTCTTTTTCTCAATTTTTTTTTCTCTCCACCCATCTTTCTTGTTATTTTTATCCCGTATTCTTTCTCTCCCTTTGCTCTCTCTCCATTCGTCTTTCTTGTTCTTTCTATCTCTTCTTCTTTCTCTCCCTTTTCTCTCTCTCCATCTGTCTTTCTTTTCTTTTTATCTCTTCTACTTACTCTCCCTTTTCTCTCTCTCCATCCGTATTTCTTGTTCTTTTTAACTCTTCTTTTTTCTCTCCCTTTTCTCTCTCTCTGTCTTTCGTGTTCTTTCTCTCTCTTTTGCTTTCGCTCCCTTTTCTCTTTCTCCATCTGTCTTTTTTTTTCTTTCTATCTCCTCTTCTTTCTCTCTCTTTTCTCTCTCTCCATCCCTCTTTCTTGTGCTTTCTATCTCTTCTTCTTTCTTTTTCCTTTCGCTCTCTTTTCTCTATCTCTATCCATCCTTCTCGTTCTTTTTATCTCTTCTTTTTCTTTCTCCGTTTTTTTTGCCCACCCCCCCCCCCCACCTCTCTCTCTCCAGAGGCGGATTTACATCTCAGGAGCCTATAGACAGAGAATTCTGAAGCACCAAAAACAACGTTGCCAACCCCCCATACATTTTTTTATACACTACAAAAATATGGAAAATCTACTGACAGAATGCATTTTTTTCCTGAGAACCTGAAATATGACCCAACATTGTGGGGTATTAAATGTATATTTTGAAACTTACCTTGACAATCTGAGATAAATTCAAACGCTTGCATAATCTACAATCATCTCATAATCCCCTACTTTCATTCCTCAATAACCCGGCCTTTTATCCTGCTTGGAAATTTCCAAGACCATTCTCTGCATGGTCCACTTCGAATCTAACTTGCCTATATAATCTATCCTCTTCTACCAATATCCGTACCTTTCCAGTACTATGTGAAACCTTTGGGTTACCTACAACGGAAATTTTTTGTTACCTACAAATTTAATTTTTTTACGAACCACTTCTTAATACGGGTTGAACTCTTAACCAAATGACTCAATTTCAGTGTATCTGTATAAGGCCACTTTCACACTGAAGCGCTTCTAAACTGCCAGTAAAAACAAGCTTTTGAAGAGCTTTCCATTCATTTCAATGGGGAGGGGAGTTTTTCACAGCCCTGCCAGCACACTGCCCCAGTGTGAAAGTGTCCATTGATTTTAATGGAAATAAGTTTTCGTGAGCTTTTTAGGCGCTGTTTTTAGCATGAAAGCGCCTGAAAAGTGCCTCAGTGTGAAAGTGGTCTAAGTGATCCACATATCAGAGGACTTATCTCATTATTATATCATCAACTAAATGAGATCTCCAGTGGATCTCTGCCCTCATACGCTACCAAATGGGCACAAGACATGAATCGAGAGATAGATAATAAAGATTGGTCTAATATATGGTTAGCCACCAAATCCTCTTCTCCAAATTGTTTTGCTGTAGAAACAAATTACAAGGTTCCAGCACGTTGGTACTTAGTATTAGCTAGAATAGCCAAATTTATCCCTACATATTCACCTAATTGCTTTAGAGGATGTGACACTCCTGGTACGCATTTCCACATATGGTGGCAATGTCCAGTTGTCAAGGAATTTTGGAAGAACATATTTCTTATCGCCTCTAAAGCTCTGGAAACTAAAATTTCTCCAGACCCTGCTATGATACTTCTGAACCTTAAACCCACTACTCTTACCCATACGCACTTTCAATTGTTTATTCAACTAAGTACCGCAGCTAAACAAACGATCGCTAAGGCATGGAAGTCTCAAACTCTTATTGTAGCCAAAGCTAAGCATAGAATGAACAAAGCACTCATATACGCTAAGATGACGGCTATTGAAGAAAATAAGATCAATACATTTTGTATGATTTGGCAACCATGGATTAAACACTTCCCCACCGACTTTGACCAATCCTTGTTGCTACCACACTAGGTTTTGTACGGTATACCCCTTAATTAACTGTATATGTCTACCACGGGCCAGGACACCTCCCCGAGCAACTCCTTCCTTCTATCTTTCCTATCCTTTCTTCCCCCCCCCCCTTTTTTTTGTATTTTCTTTTCTATATACATTGCAGGTATTAAGGATACTTATTCTTTTTTTCTCATTAAGATTTTTATTTTCACAAAGTAAAATCATTACAGAAAAATTCACAGTAAATCTAACAAATGTGACTAGTTAACATACCAATGAGACATTGAGAATTTAACAAAGTAAGAAATAAGTATGTAACTTAAGCTGTGACAACTCATTTGTATGCTATATCCCAGAACACTCCAAGAAGGGTAGGAACCTCCGACACCCCAACCGGGATCAAGCTGTGTCCAAGGAGGTGCAGATAACCCCCCCCCCCCCCCCCCCCCCCCTTGAACGAATAGAATTTACTATATAACTTCTGAGAAGCAAGATATAATACTATTAACTTTTCGAGTTGCCCAGACAAAATAAAATTGTAGATTCTAACATGGATACAACATCATGTTCTCACTGGATTAAGCCCAGGAAAAAATCCTATATTTAGTAAGACATACTAATGTAAAAAACCTGTCAATTCCTAGGTAATTCAAGGAAAGATACTCTAGTCAAAAAATATATACATATATATATATATTTTATATATATATATATATATATATATATATAATAAAAAAATAATAATAATAATATCCAAAATAAAAATAAAAAGGAAAGACTAAAAACTGAGAAGAGAGAGAAAAGAGATAGAAAGAAGAAGAGATGATGCCTTTATGTCCTATAAAAGATCCAAAGATCAGCGAGTAAAGTGGAAGTAAACCCCCCTATCGTTTTCAGCCAAGGAAGCTGCCATCTTTGCCTCTGTTTAATCTTCAACTGCCACAGTGCTGCACATGTGATCCGTTATGACACCAGCCATTGGATGGTTTGACTGTTTGGTTGAGAGCACAGCCAATGTGCAGTTAGCATTCACGGCATGCCTTTTTTTTTTAGACTGTTAAATCGATGGGTTTACTTCCGCTTTAATATTGCTATCTGTGCCTGACCTCAGTGAAATACCCAGATACTGAGCCCAGGGATCCCATATGATTTCAAATTGTGTGGTCTTGTCCAATAGGGAGCTGACCATTTTATCTTGTTCCATTATCCATGAAAGGATACTTATTCTTTATCTTTTATTTTTACTCTACTTATCTTACATCTAGACAATTTTATTCAGTTTGACTATTTATTATTGTCTTCATCCATACTCCTATCTCTTATAAAGTATGGAATGTTAACACAGTTGTAAGATGGTTTGTACATAATATTATATTCTACTACATTCTGATATATGTTATGTATCCATGCATTATATGTCTTTATTTTTCTTTGTGAAAACTCAATAAATATATTGAACAAGAAATTTAAATTTTGTATACTTCAAATAAAGCTTGTCCAAAAAAAGGGGAGCAGTGCGACGCACTGAAATGTGCATAACAGTGCTCCCTAGCAGCATGCAACGCAGAGCAGCTGGAGCTCTGAATTGCCCCGGCTGTTCTGCGATTTCATGCTGTTTCAGTGTGAATTTGCCCTAAGAGGGAAAGAGGGGGGTGGAGGGACAGAGACAGAAGGGGGGAGCGGGAGAGGGAGGCGAGAGATGTAGAAAGTAGAGAGAGGGAGGGGGCTGAGAGAAAGAGATCGGGTAAGAGAGAGAGATGGGGGGTGAGAGAGAGAGAGATGGGGGGGTGAGAGAGGAAAAGGGGTATGGGGGTGAGAGAGGGAGGGGGTGGGGGTGAGTGAGAGAGAGTGGGTTGGCATAGAGGGGGTGAGAGAGAAAGAGGGGGGTGGGGGTGAGAGAGAGGGGGAGGGGGAGAAGGGGGAGTGAGATAGAGAGGAGTGGGGGTGAGAGAGAGATAGAGAGGTTTGGGTGAGTGAGAGAGAGAGAGGGTGAGGGGTGAGTGAGAGAGAGAGAGAGGGGGTGGGGGTGAGAGAGAGTAGTTGAGAGAGGGGGAGGAGGGGGAGTACAAGGGAAAGAGGGGGTGGGGTGAGAGAAAGGGGGTGGGGATAAGAGAGAGGGGGTGGGGAGTGACAGAGAGCAGTTGAGAGAGGGGGAGGAGGGGTAGAACAGGCAGGCTTTGTACTACTGTATGTTTCTTCTGCAATAAAGGACTCTTACCTGTCCATTCAAAAGAAATATTGACAATGCTGTGCATACACAACTTAGTGTACAGTCCCGGTGTATCGATAAGTGCCCCCCATCGAATAGTCCCTGGCATGTACTGAGCATGCGCCGTATGGAACATCACAACAGCTGATTTGCCGATCAGCAGGGCTGACGTAACCAGGGTGCATGCGCACATCGTAGCAGGTATCTCTCGATGGGAGATATCATTTCACAGGCACAATTTAAACCTATACAAACAGCGGCGGAGACCGTAGTTCTCAGAGACCGTAGTTCTCAGATTGTGCATCCCTGCTGATGGAGGTGGCTGTGTTGAAGAGCTGGTTTTGTCTGTGTTGCAACCCACTCAACACAGCAAACCCGCCCTGCAACACAGACAAAACCGAACCAGCAGCACACTGTAAAGCCGCCCCGCAACAGTGAGGCACAATGTGAGAACTATGGTCTCCCCCCGTTGTTTGTATAGGTTTCAATTGTGGCCGTAAAATGGTATCTCCCATCGAGAGATGCCTCCTACGATGTGCACTTGCGCCCTGGTCGCGTCACCCAACCGATCAGCAAATCAGCTGAAGTGCGGCTTCGTCCTGCGAATGCGTGGTCACTATTCGATGGGGGGCACTTCTTACGGTGTCCGGATGAATGAACGTTTATGCACATGCACAGGAGTTATAAAATCCTAGTGCAGCCAGTGGGCATCCCATATCTTCCCATCCCTATCAAAGTTATTAACTCATTAAACCACAAAAAACAAAGACACGGACTGTTCTGTCTCTGCCCGTGAAAACTCGGTGTGCCTGGCTGTGCAGGGTGGGGATCCCAATTCATATGCGGCTCTCAAGGGGGTGCGCTACATTCACATTTATCTAGGGGGGGTAGAGGCTAACTCACGTGGATGGTGCATTAGTATTTGTTTGTGCCACAATTTCAATTGTTGAATGAATACCTTTCCAGCCTAATTTCTATTGAACCGATTATCAAAATTAATCAAGCCAACAAGTAGGTCAAATTTAGAGGAAGGGGCCACTGTAATTACAAAATTAAATCCATATGTAGTACAGATCCTTAATGCCCCCCTGTACACACGAGCGGATTTTCCGTCGGAAAAAACTTGGATGGTTTTTCCGATGGAATTTCATACACACGGACACACAAAAGTTCTATGAACTTTCGACTGTCAAGAACGCGGTGACGTACAACACTATGAGGAGCCAAGAAAATTAAGTTCAATGCTTCCGAGCATGCATCGAATTGTTTCCAAGCATGTGTAGAGAACAGGCTGGGATCTCCTCCTTCATTATAAGCTGCTCCAGTCCTCAAACTATTTAAAGTGGATGGCCACCCTGAAAAAAAAAAACGTTAAAAAAATTTTAATAAAAATTTTAAATAAAAAAATAAAAAAATATATATTTTTTTTACTTACCAGAAATGGCTGTTGCTAGGCAGATCGTCCTTATCTGCCTCTTCCTGTTCCGCGGCGCTGTTCTCTCTTCTGCTCCGAGCGCCGCCTTCTAGTGAATGGGGCGCAGTGTGTTATGGGAACTGTGTCCCACAACACATCGCGTTCCCCATTCACAAATTCGACTCGCGCATGCGCAGTAGGCCATGCGCCGACTGGCGCATGCGCAGTAGGAAACGGGCAGCGTTCGCTGCCCGTTTCCCTTACTGAGGATGGCGGCGTTGGAACCAGATCACCGAGGGACATCTCGGCCTCGATGATCGACATCGCGGGCGCCCTGGGAGGGTAAGTGTACTTATTAAAAGTCAGCAGCTACTTTTTTTTTAGCTGCTGACTTTTAAAAAAACATTTTTTTTAGGTGAAACACCCCTTTAAGGGCTCTCTCTCAACCTACTGGGCACACCTCCCCAAACCCCGTAAATATTTAAACTCAGGATTTGCCTCTTCCTGCTCACTACATTCTAGAACAAACTAGAAGACAGGGAGAAATAGAGGAACCTGCAGCCTATTGCCCCATACACACGGTCGGAAATTCCGACGGGAAAAGTCCAATCGGATTATGTTGTCGGAAAATCCAATCGTGTGTGGGCTCTTTTTCAGTTGGAAAAAATTTGAGAGCAGGACCTTAAATTTTCCATCAATAAAATCCGATCAGACTTTTTCCGATCGTGTGTATAGAATTCCGACGCACAAAGTGCCACGCATGCTCAGAATAAATTTGGGGACGAAACCTATTGGCTACTGGACTCTTCGTAGTCCCGTCATATGTTTTGTACGTCACCTCGTTCGGAACGATTGGATTTTCTGACAACTTTGTGCGACCGTGTGTGTGCAACACAAGTTTCGGACAAAATTCGTCTGAAAAAATCTGGCGGATTTTGTGGTCGGAATGTCCGACCGCGTGTACGGGGCATTAGAGACCCAGAACAGGCAAAAAACAATCACACTCTGCTCCACTGGCTACAGGGGAGCCAAAAAACTAAATTTACTGTAACCACACTAGCAACCTAACTAGTTTATTACACATACAATTTTAACCCCATTCGATTGGTTTGGACAAATTACATTTTGTTTTGTTAACTCAACATATTCAATCGTGGAAGCGCATGGGGTCCCAATAATTCTTAATGGCACCCCCATGCACCTTACATGCGTGCCAAAACACATGGTATCAAAGTACTGTGCACTTTGGTGCATCACATATGTCCTGCAAAAGGTGTGCCATTTTCAGTGAGGAGCTTTGTAACTATCATCTACTTGTAATGGAGTGCAACATATGCATTACTTGCTAAGCTATTGCTAGACTTGCCAGGCTTCAAAAATTGTTGCACAACAAGTCTGCATTGCATGACTCCATGACTTTCTTTGCAAACATTCTGCAAGTCTGCTGCAAGTTCTGGTTCAGTTATGTTGTGCAATAGTCATCCCACCACAGGGGGTCACTGTGGGTGAATTTTCCTGATATAGACTTGCAGAGCTCTTGCTGTAGAAGCACCGCTGCAACTTTCCAATTTTTCCAATTTGTGTAATTGTAGCAAATTTGCGTAGCTAGAGACTGTAGTGATATAATATATCGTGGTTTAGAGGAATAGTATAGTTATTAAAAGTATCGTCCCGCAGCAAACCCAATTCTCCCAGAGAGACGCACTTTATTGACTTCCAAAACAGAACAGTCTTGCAACACATGATAAAAATCCAACAGAGTACATATGACAAGGAATATTTTCCCTAGACCTGTGCCTTCATAATCACAAACCCTCCTGAGATAGTTTAGACTGAATGCCATGTTATATCCCCCCCACACACTGAATGGCTAATCAATTTGATTGGCCGTTTCCATTAAATGCTTTGATCTGCTTCTGTCATTCAGAGTGGCAGAAGATCACCCCAAGCTGTGAACAGCTGTAGTCATAAACTGCCCTAATCTGCATTCTTGCATATTAACATCAACATAGCCCAGAATCATTATCTGTTCCCCTTTGATATGTGGAGTAATTCTTGTTTGGCCACTTCCCCTTTGATCAACAAGTCCCCTTTGATATGTGTAATTAGGTTAACAGATAACATTGTCAACTGAAATCTGGCCTGGTCAATCTTATACTGTATGTGTACATATATATAATACATATATATAATACAGTACATATATATATATTGTATATGTACTGTATGTGTACATATATATAATAATAATATAAAATCCCACATAAATCGGCCAACACATTACAACAGAGACTTGCCACGCAAATTTTCTACAAATTCCACAAATTGGAAAAGTGTCAACTAGAGTTTGTGCTTCAAGTGCTCTGCAAGTGTACAACTTGCCAGCGAAAATGTGCAGCAAGTTAACAGACTTACAATTCAACACTGCCACTTGTGGCAATTTATACTTGCTATCTGGGATAAGTATCTGAATTAAGGATGCACCGCAATATTGGTCCCTGAAAATGATGGACCGAAAATAGGGTTAGCTGCATTTGGCCGATAAAAAAAAAAAAAGGTGCCGATAATGGCATGCTGTGTCCTATTGACTTCAATGCACAATCGCATCCATTGACTTTAATGCAGAATCACATTTGATTGACTTCAATGCAAAAAAGCCCCCTAGTGACTTTAATGCCAAATCACATCCCATTGACTTCAATGCAAAATCGCATTCTTTTGACTTCAATGCAAAAATGGCCCATAGTGACTTCAATGCAAAATCGGGTCTATTGACTTCAGTTAAAAAATCGCGCCCCATTGACTTCAATGCAAACCCCCCCCCCCCCTAGTGACTTCAATGCAAAATCACGTCCCATTGGCTTCAATGCTAAATTGTGTCCCATTGACTGCAATGCAAAATCGTATCCACTTGACTTCAATGCAAAAACTCCCCCTAGTGACTTCAATGCAAAATCCCGTCCCATTGACTTCAATGCAAATACGCCCCCTGTTGACTTCAATGCAAAATCACGTCCAATTGACTTCAATGCAAAAACGCCCCCTATTAAATTCAATGTAAAAATCCTATCCCATTGACTTCAATGAAAAAATGCCAGCCACATTCATTAAATACATTTTTTTTTTAAATGGTCCATTTCGACTTCCAGAACTCCTACACTCAGAATCCCTGCTGGGATTCCCAATGGCAGACACCAAATCTGTACCAGGACTTCCAGAGTTCCCTGAAATGAAGCTAGGCATGTCTTCTGGCCAAAAGGATATTTGAGTTCCAAGCTTTAAAGTGCTGTGTCTTATCTTCAGTTACCCATTGTGCAAAATAGCTGTAATACTTCCTGATTGCTTGTTTCTCACATCAATAGACCTGACTACTCTCCTGTCTCCTGGCTGCCCACATCCTCTGCCTAGAACAGATTAGTCCCTTGCCTACTGCCCATGACTTCTGTCTGGACTTGGATACTCTCTTGCCTGGCGCTTGCCCACAAACTCTAGCTAGACCTGATTAATCTTCTGCTGGTCACCTGGATCTGACTACTCTCTCTCCTGTTGCCTGCCCATGACCTCTACCTGAATCTGACTACTCTCTCTCTCCTGTTGCCTGCCCATGACCTCTACCTGGATCTGACTACTCTCTTGCCTGTTGCCTGCCCACGACCTTTGCTTAGACCAGAATAATCTCTTGCATGTTGCCTGCCCATGACCTCTGCCTGGATCTGACTACTCTCCCATCTGTTGCTTGCCCATGACCTCTGCCTAGACCTGACTACTCTCTTGCCTGCCCTTGTCCTCTGCCTAGACCTGACTATTCTCTTGCCTGTCACCTGTCTGTGTCCTCTGACTGAACCTACAAAAACATATTTGGGAAGCACACCCTAATGCGTTTAGATTCAAGATGGTGCTGCTATAAGACCAACAAAAATCCCTTCAGTTCTCCCACATAGAGGAGTTTGGCTCCCATGGTTGAGACGCAGGATCTTTCATTCTATTACTAGGGTAGGACCCACTAATTCGGGGTACTTTGTCGCAGTAAGTGGGCTTAGCACTATATAACCATATAGTGTGACCAAACCCCCGTATTTTTTTTAATATGTTCAGGTTTTTTTAACCAGCCCTGCAGGAAATGTCATTCTTGAATGTGTGCGCTGTAATATGTTCGCTATCCTCTGTCTGAACCTGACTACTCTCCTGTCTGCTGCCTGCCCATGACCTTTGCCTGGACCTGACTACTCTCCTGCTCATTGCTTGCCCATAACCACTGCCTGGACCAGACTGCTCTCTTGTCTGTTGCCTGTGTATGATCCCTGCCTTTACCTGACTACTCTCTTGTTTAACACCCTGCCACAACCTCTGCCTGAACCTGGCTACTCACTTACCTGCCACCTGCCCATGACCCCTGCCCGAACTTGACTACGCTTCTACCTAACATTTTGTGTACAGTCTCCATACTGTTATCATTCTCTTCCAGCTACCCCCTCGGTGGGGCAATCCCAGAGGACATTGAAATGCCGGTGACAGCTTGCAGCAAAGAAAACTGTGACCACTGCAGCCCATCTCGACAATCAGGAGCTGTCACTTAGGCTCCACCTCTTGGATCGGTCCACGCCACTTACCAGGGGGCACCATAATGGCTTTCACTGTCCAGTCACAGGCTGGGGGTGAGCAAAAGACCTAGAAGTGTTACCTAACTGCAGTGGAGAAAAAATAGGTCACCTTCGTTTGCTGTGCCATGTGGTGGAGCTGTGTAAATCTCAGGGCTGGATGGACAGGAATACAAATTCTTACGCAGGTAAAACAGCTCACATATACAAATTTCATCTGTGTGTCTGTTTGCCTGGAGTTCAGCTTTGAGAAATAATCCATGGAGCAACCCCTCCCATCAACTGTTTTTTTTTTTTTTTGTAGTTGTACATGCTTCTGGAATGAAAAAAAAAAGCCTGCAAATAAAACACGCATGACACTCCACATTGTATTAAATTGGCAGTGCATGTTGGAATAAGATGGCTTTCTGTTAATGTGAAAGTCTATTATCAAAGTCATTGGGGTTAAATGGATATAATTAACTAAACCATCAACATGCAGGAACGTTGGAACGGGTATAGCAGACTAATGTTGCATGAAAGCTGATGTATTTGTGTGTCCGGGTAATGAAACTGAAGGAATTGTGGAGACAAATGCAATATAATGTCTGCTACATATTAAACTGCATTAAATGGCATCTGTTTACCACTGATATCATGTGACTTTTGGGTGTCTTATCTAAAAAACAGACAAATAGAAAAAATTTACACTGTAAATTTTCCCATGGGGATCGTTCTTTAAACAGAAGGTAAAGTGGCTTTACATATATTGTCTTTATAAAAAATAAATATATATATATATATATATATATACAGTGGTGTGAAAAAGTGTTTGCCCCCTTCCTCATTTCCTGTTCCTTTGCATGTTTGTCACACTTAAGTGTTTCGGAACATCAAACCAATTTAAACAATAGTCAAGGACAACACAAGTAAACACAAAATGCAATTTGTAAATGAAGGTGTTTATTATTAAAGGTGAAAAAAAATCCAAACCATCATGGCCCTGTGTGAAAAAGTGATTGCCCCCCTTGTTAAAACATACTATAACTGTGGTTGTCCACACCTGAGTTCAATTTCTCTAGCCACACCCAGGCCTGATTATTGCCATACCTGTTCACAATCAAGGCATCACTTAAATAGGAGCTGCTTGACACAGTAAGGTCCACCAGAAGATCCTTAAAAGCTACACATCATGCCGAGACCCAAAGAAATTCAGGAACAATTGAGAAAGAAAGTAATTGAGATCTATCAGTCTGGAAAGGGTTATAAAGCCATTTCCAAAGCTTTGGGAATCCAGCGAACCACAGTGAGAGCCATTATCCACAAATGGCGAAGACATGGAACAGTGGTGAACCTTCCCAGGAGTGGCCGGCCGCCCAAAATTACCCCAAGAGCGCAGCGACGACTCATCCAAGAGGTCACAAAAGACCCCACAACAACGTCCAAGGAACTGCAGGCCTCACTTGCCTCAGTTAAGGTCAGCGTTCATGCCTCCACCATCAGGAAAAGACTGGGCAAAAATGGCCTGCATGGCAGAGTTCCAAGGAGAAAACCACTGCTGAGCAAAAAGAACATCAAAGCTCGTCTCAATTTCTCCACAACACATCTTGATGATCCCCAAGACTTTTGGAACAACATTCTGTGGACCGATGAGACAAAAGTGGAACTCTTTGGAAGGTGTGTGTCCAAGTATATCTGGCGTAGAAGGAACACTGCATTTCAGAAAAAGAACATTATACCAACAGTAAAATATGGTGGTGGTAGTGTGATGGTCTGGGGCTGTTTTGCTGCTTCAGGACCTGGAAGACTTGCCGTGATAAAAGGAACTATGAATTCTGCTGTCTACCAAGAGATCCTGAAGGAGAATGTCCGACCATCTGTTCGTGTACTCAAGCTGAAACGAACTTGGGTTCTGCAGCAGGACAATGATCCTAAACACACCAGCAAGTCCACCACCGAATGGCTGAAGAAAAACAAAATGAAGACTTTGGAGTGGCCTAGCCAAAGTCCAGACCTGAATCCTATTGAGATGTTGTGGTATGACCTTAAAAAGGCCGTTCATGCTCGAAAACACTCTAATGTAACTGAATTAGGACAATTCTGCAAAGATGAGTGGGCCAAAATTCCTCCAGGACGCTGTAAAAGCCTCATTGCACGTTATCGCAAACGCTTGGTTGCAGTTGTTGCTGCTAAGGGTGGCCCAACCAGTTATTAGGTTTAGGGGGCAATCACTTTTTCACACAGGGCCATGATGGTTTGGATTTTTTTTCACCTTTAATAATAAACACCTTCATTTACAAATTGCATTTTGTGTTTACTTGTGTTGTCCTTGACTATTGTTTAAATTGGTTTGATGTTCCAAAACACTTAAGTGTGACAAACATGCAAAGGAACAGGAAATGAGGAAGGGGGCAAACACTTTTTCACACCACTGTATATATATATATATATATATATATATACACAGTATCTCACAAAAGTGAGTACACCCCTCACATTTTTGTAATTATTTTATTCTATCTTTTCATGTGACAACACTGAAGAAATTACACTTTGCTACAATGTAAAGTAGTGAGTGTACAGCTTGTATAACAGTGTAAATTTGCTGTCCCCTCAAAATAACTCAACACACAGCATTAATGTCTAAACCTCTGGCAGCAAAAGTGAGTACACCCCTAAGTGAAAATGTCCAAATTGGGCCCAATTAGCCATTTTCCCTCCCCGATGTCATGTGACTCGTTAGTGTTACAAAGTCTCAGGTTTGAATGAGGAGCAGGTGTGTTAAATTTGGTGTTATCGCTCTCACTCTCTCATACTGGTCACTGGAAGTTCAACATGGCCCCTCATGGCAAAGAACTCTCTGAGGATCTGAAAAAAAGAATTGTTGCTCCACATAAAGATGGCCTAGGATATAAGAAGATTGCCAAGACTGTGAAACTGAGCTGCAGCACGGTGGCCAAGACCATACAGCGGTTTAACAGGACAGGTTTCACTCAGAACAGGTCTCGCCATGGTCCACCAAAGAGGATGAGTGTGACGGATCTCGGATACCCCTGCTGAGCATCTCTGCCAGACCTGTGCCTACTGTCCTCCAAACGCACCCGCTGCCTGCAGATTTGCCATAACCTTAACCCCTCATTTACGAGACAAGCGACACAGGTGTTGAGGGTTAAACATCCAGAGCATAAACTGTTTATTAAGTACCAAACATACACTTTAAACACAGTTAGGGACATTCCCCTTAGCCTTGTCATAGAGGGGGTAGGGGACAAGGAAGAACCAATGGAAACTCAACACTTGTATATTCAAACAACTACAGTTGAAGCACATACAGGGATTATGATAAGCAGGCAGCCCCTCCTTACACATCCCCTGCTGGGAGTTGTCTCCAGACCTTTGTCTATGTGCCATGACCCAACACAATTAAACGTAGCAACAAGAGGGGGGGAGGATGGGGGAGAAGGGATGTAGCATTACATTACATTATCTCAATGCCACTTTGTCCCCAAGTCTCTCCAGTCTCTTCTGGGCCATAGTCTGTGGGTAGGAGGCCAGCCCACAGCCCCTTCCAAAACACACAGTGACAATGGGTTCTGTCACAATGAGTGCACGTGCTCAGCGTCATATCCAGAGGTTGTGTTTGGGAAATAGACGTATGAATGCTGCCAGCATTGCTGCAGAGGTTGAAGGGGTGGGGGGTCAGCCTGTCAGTGCTCAGACCATACACCGCACACTGCATCAAATTGGTCTGCATGGCTGTCGTCCCAGAAGGAAGCCTCTTTTAAAGATGATGCACAAGAAAGCCTGCCAACAGTTTGCTGCAGGCAAGCAGACTAAGGACATGGATTACTGGAACCATGTCCTGTGGTCTGATGAGACCAAGATAAACGTATTTGGTGTCAGATGGTGTCAAGCGTGTGTGGGGGCAACCAGGCGAGGAGTACAAAGACAAGTGTGTCTTGCCTACAGTCAACATGGTGGTGGGAGTGTCATGGTCTGGGGCTGCATGAGTGCTGCTGGCACTGGGGAGCTACAGTTCATTGAGGGAACCATGAATGCCAACATGTACTGTGACATACTGAAGCAGAGCATGATCCCCTCCCTTCAGAGACTGGGCCGCAGGGCAGTATTCCAACATAACAACCCCAAACACACCTCCAAATGACCACTGCCTTGCTTAAGAAGCTGAGGGTAAAGGTGATGAACTGGCCAAACATGTCTCCAGACCTAAACCCTTTTGAGCATCTGTGGGACATCCTCAAACAAAAGGTGGAGGAGCGCAAGGTCTCTAACATCCACCAGCTCTGTGATGTTGTCATGGAGGAGGGGAAGAGGACTCCAGTGGAAACCTGTGAAGCTCTGGTGAACTCCATGCCAAGAGGGTTAAGGCAGTGCTGGAAAATAATGGTGACCGCACAAAATATTGACACTTTGAGCCCAATTTGGACATTTTCACTTAGGGGTGTACTCACTTTTGTTGCCAGCGGTTTAGACATTAATGGCTGTGTGTTGAGTTATTTGAGGGGACAGCAAATTTACACTGTTATACAAGCTGTACACTCACTACTTTACATTGTAGCAAAGTGTCATTTCTTCAGTGTTGTCACATGAAAAGATAGAATAAAATATTTACAAAAATGTGAGGGGTGTACTCACTTTTGGGAGATACTGTATATAGAAAAAAACAGCTTTTCCAAAAAACTGGATATTTCTAAATTGGACCGGCCCTTACGTACAAAAACCTTTCCATGTTAAAGTCAGCACAGCTTCAGCTCATTCACAAGCTCCTAAGCTTTCAGAAAATATTCAGGCAGAATACACACTGTCGGAATTTCCGATGGAAACAGTCCGATGGGAGCTTTTCAACGGATTTTCCGACCGTGTGTATGCCCATCGGTCTTTTTCTGTCGGAATTTCCGACGGACTTTGGATTGAGAACCTGTTCTCAATTTTTCCGACGGAAAACCTTTCTATCGGATTTTCCGATCGTGTGTATGCAATTCCGACACGCAAAATTCCGACGCATGCTCGGAAACAATTCGACGCATGCTCGGAAACTTCCCTTTTATAGTGATGTTGAACGTGTTTTATGCCGCTGTGTTACTGACCGTCGGAATTTGGTGTGACCGTGTGTAGGCAAGACAGTTTGAGCGAAATTCCGTCGGAATTCCGACGGGAAAACCATCAGAGCTTTTTCCGACGAGAATTCCGACCATGTGTACGCGGCATTACAGGAGTGAATTTCCTTTCCTAGGGGTAGATTTCCTCTCACTTTTAGTTGTCTCCCTCCGTTTGTAAGTCGGATATTTGTACCTCGGGGACTGCCTGTATACCATTTTTGGAATTTAGGTAATTTTTTTGGACTAAAATGGGCATTTTATCTAACCACTTGCCAACCTGCTCACAGTAATTAAACTGCAAGTGGGTGGTATATGCAGGGTCAGCGACTAACTGGTGGACACACGGATCACCACAGGGTATACTATGATTGGTCATAGCAATCACATGATTACAATGTCAACGAAACAGTCATAAATGGCTTTTATTCATGACTGTTGTGCTTACTATTGTGATGCTGTGATTGGCCCACAGCTTTCACATGGTACCTGGGCCAATCACAGCACCCTGTACCATGTGATTAGCTGTTGCCAATCACAAATCACGATAGTAATCAAGCTGTCTTGAATGATAGCCATTTGTGACAGCTAAAGCTATTGCTTATATTAGTGATCATCACTGTTATAAGCAATAATAGTGTAAAAAAAGATCCCTGATCACTCCCCCAAAGTAGTATGGTGTCACTATAGTGACACTGAACTACTCTGATGACAGGATGTAAAAAAAAAAATTGTAAATGTAGCATTTACCCCCGAAGGAGTGGCTGGTATTTGATTGGGCTTAAGGTTTCCTTACTGTTTCACCATATCCCTCATAGGGGTACCATTAAAGCCTCTTTCCACAGATTTTAGCTCCGACACATAGGGGCTAATTTACCAAGCACTTGCGCCATGAGTTGCTGCCTACGCCGACGCGCAAGGGCCGTTTTCGTATTCACAAAGCATTTGCGCCTGTAACACAGCGCAATTCCCCATTTACTATGAGCATGCCGGCGCGCGGGCGGCCGCGATCTGTGATCCGCTATAGACCTGGCGCACGGCATCTTCAACTCAGAATTACAAGAATCTGGAAGTGGCAATATTATGGGGGTGATGTGGGTGATGTGAGAAAGTATAGATATGACTGTCCAAGTAACAAATATGCCCAAAATAGAACGGAAAATGAACTTTCTCTGCGCAAGCTTGCTGCGCCTGCAAATACACTTGGAACAAAGC